>JAMKCH010007541.1:0-30568 GCA_023653785.1 Ophioderma brevispina | reverse complement strand
GAGGGTTGGCATGTGAAAAATCGAAATGTTCCACTTATAATCCACTTGAGGTTTTAAAAATCGGAACTGGTACGTATGTAAAGCAATCACAGTCAGTTTCGTGCGATCGCGATGGTCATGTCCCCTCCCCTTCCCCCGAATTTTACACCAGATTCACATTGAAAAATAGGTGTGGGTTCAATTTTTTACTTCAAACCAGCGGGAAGCCTGGTTTTTGCCTGACGTTGAACAAGGCTTATTAAAATATTAGCACATTTTTGAAGCGCGCCCCCAATTTCAAATTTGAATTTTTAACGGTTGCCTTGGTAAAAGTGGCTAGTAAACTAGAACCTGTGAATGGTTAAGCTCGAAAATGTTATGTGTCACAAACAAAGGAATGTTCTAATAGAATAATGATTATCGGGATCCACGATATAATTCAAACGGCCGCTGGAAATGGCCTTCCATGTGAAATAGCCGGGGAAATAGCGCTAATCCATAGTTGTTTTAATAGTTCAGGCAAGTCAAGTTTGAGGTTGTTCTCGAGGTGCACTATTCATCTTGGAAGGCCATAAAACGTAGGCATCAGATCTCCGTTTTAAGGTCCAATTCTGTATCCCAATTTTATTACAAAAGCGCTTATTTTGGATAAATACGCATTTTTTAGCATATTGTTCGCAGGTATAGTTTCCTAGACAATACAAACGTAACTGTGCAAAAATATTCAAATTTTGAAAATGGGGGGGGGCACTCTCAAAAATGTTGCTAATATTGACTTAAGGGCGATCGACACGTGAGATCCTGACGGCCACCGGACGGGCCACATGCACTGATCTCTACACACTGGATAGGCTGTCTCACGCGATTGAATAGCGAGCGGGTGCGATTATCCGGAAGTTGCCCGGCAGCGTCCCTTTGCCTACCCAATACATTGCACTCGGTGCACGGGTTTCTATGGGAGGAGTATACTGGAGGGGAGAGTCGGGTAATCCCGAACGCGGGTAATCCCGACCGCGGGGTAATCCCGAACGCAGCGATTGGGGGGGTAATCCAGAACGACCCGTTTCAATGGCAACATAAGGTGTGTCCATCTCATCTACATAATTTGAAACTCTCATAAGCTTTCAATATAAAATATTCTCATAACTGTATTTTGCGAGAAACAAAAATGCTATTTTACCCCAACAGTTGCTGCATTGAAAAACAACGTAGGCATTAGCCGTGAGGTGGCGGGGATCATCCCGAACGAGGCCATTTTTGTTTGATAATACTTCTTTTCTAACAGGTTTGAGTAAAGAAAACATGTGTTATATGTTAGCGTTTAGCTTACCTTGGTATTGATATGGTATCTTTACCAAACATTGTTTTGATGGACTTATTGGCTTCAATCGAATGGTGTTCGGAAAGTTCCCGACTTACTACATGCCTTATAAAGTACTTTCCTGCCAATATCTAAAAAATATCAAGCATTTGCAATTTTGTATGGTGGATGTTGCCGTTTTGCTGAAATTAACTGTGAGTAGAAGGAAACAAATGTATTCTAGGAAATTTTGCGACCGATTAGTGATGGGTACACGTCGTAGCCTATACACTGTAGCATATACTGTACTGCATTGCCACTGTACTAGACTAAGTACGCTAAGATGCTATAACTCCATGGAATACCAGTATGGAGCACTAATACTTCTAGTTCACTATAAATTAGTATTTAATTCATGAGACTTTTCGCTGGATCCAGTGTAGAACTGGGATCACATTAGGAGGGATTGCTTGTGATTTTTACATTTATTAACAGCAGTTACTAGACTATCTTATAATCCCAATGTCAAGGACCAATATTTCAGTTCCTTCCAATTTTAATTTCCAAGTTGATTAAACAATGAAGTTTTGTGCATATACTGACCCTCAGTGGTTCAAAGGGTTGGAAAGTTTCCGGGATTTTGGAAACTTTTTCCCGAAACGTTCCGGAATTTTGAAGGGCCCGGGAATATTGGGAATTTTAAACTTTTAACAAAAAATTTTTGGTATATTTTAAGTTTTAATATTTAATCATTTCATCCCCTTGAAAACTTAAAAACCAAGTTTAGTAGGCTTTTTCATTCAGTATTTACTGTGTTGTGCTGAATATGACATATTGCTAAAGGCCAATTAAACTTATTCTAGAGTGTACCTGTACCTACACAATGTAAGCGCTAACGTCTGGCAAAGACTCTTTTGACCATTTTATTACAAAACTGTCACAGCTTTAATGCCATTTTGTTCAAGTGTGAAATTTTAATTTCAATTTTATGAATTACTGTACTTCATCACAAAGATATTACATTCTAAAATAACTAGGGAATATTAAAAAAATTATTTAAAATGAAACATTTCTATAGTTGGCCTTGTAAAACATATCGATGTCACTTTTTCTTTGGATCGGACGAATACTTTAACATTACTTAACTGATATTTTGCAAGCAAATAACTTGACAAGATATGGTTTCAACCAGTTGCAAATAAATGGGAATTCAATATAATTAGACACAATAAAGATTACAACATGCATGCAAATTTTCAGCCAAATGTCCGATTTTAGATTTTGGGGAATCCCCATTATATATTTATAGCCTGTAGCCTGTTCAGTGTCCTTTTGGATGATAATAATGTACATAAATCATCCCAAAATGGGCTTACAAATAAAAAATTGTGGAAATCTGGACTTCCAACAAATCTGAAATTAGCTGGATGGCTGAATTTCAACTGAAAATGCTCATGCCTGTGATAGGAAGCAGTTCAAAACCATTTAGTACAAGCTGATTTTGAATTTCTCCAGTAGGTCCACTGACATGTGATGTATAAATATAAAATAAAAAAATACATCGCGGTCCCCGTACCCACGAGTGTCGTCTGCCCACCGCTGGTTTGTGATGTCCAAAGGTCAATGATGTCCCCCACCTATGCCCCTCCTTTCCACAAAGTTACATCATTGTAGCCCTTTCGGAACCGACAGCCATGCAATGAGAGGTTTAACATTTTGACCACAGACACAGACATGACCAAGTGTTAATCCCTATGTGCCTTCGGCAATTCTTGCATACGACACAAAAATCCCAAACATGTATTTTTTTTTAAAGAGTTGAGTGGTTATATCTTTTCTCAGTTGTTTAAAACAGTGCTGTTTTTACTTGTATGTTCTTCTGAAGCATTTCAGAGTAATATCCTAATCTGAACAAAAAGGACCTGATTTATTGTATCAATTTCAAAAGATTTTGAAAAATTCCCAATATTCCCGGAAAATTTCCTAAAATTCCCGTAAATTCCCAAATTTCCAATGGAAATTTTCCGCTCTGAAAATTCCTGGGAATTTTGCATTTTTTTTATTTTTTGCTTTTTTTAATTTTTGGGGGGGGGGATTTCAGGGTTTGTTGAGTACCCGTTCTCATTCCAGCTGGGTTTCTGAAATTGACCCCTAAAAGGATAACAATACCAATTTTCAGTGAAAAAGAAATATCTAACGGAGTCTACGGAGCCATTTTTTTGTAAAATTATACTTAGTCTAGTTTTCCAGGTTTTTTAAAAATAAGGGGACCAATTTGCAGTAAAATTATACCCCTTTTGGAACCTGTTCTCAATACGTGACGAAAATAACCTTTTAAATAGCCAATATACAAAAAAATACACACTCCTATTTTTATCATTGAATCAGTCCAATCACAACTGAATTTGATACCCCTAGAACTTCACTATTGTGAATTGTATACCCTAGAGGTTGTCCCGCATTTGCAGCTATAGTCGCTGTTTTTTTGGGAACGAAATTGGTCCCCGACCAAAGTTCAAGACCCCCATGAATTTTATTCCAAAATATCTTATGTAATATTTTTAAAAATAGAACGTGCATGCCTGTAAAAAGAATATTACGAGTCATTTCCAGAAGAAAAGGATGCTTACCTTCGTCTACCTGAGCCATTTTTAACACCAATTTCTCTTGGGCGGGGGGGGGGGGGGGGGGGGGTAACCACCCTCGTGATTTTCCTTTTACCCATCCGATCCATATAAATTTGACGTGCACAAGAATAGCTTTTCGTTTTCTCTTCAATTGGTATCCAAAGAAGTACCAACATTCCCAATATGAAAGAGTGAAAATACATGGTATAGGTGGGGGTGGGGTGTTTAAAAAAAAAAAAAAAAAATCTTGGAGGATTAATATATCAAAGATATCTGTGAATGCTAGTAGTCAAAGCACTTAGGCCTCTCCATGAATTATTGTCTGTGAGCCTGAAAACCTGAAATTTAGGCATGTTAAAGACTTTTTACAACATTTTGAATCCTATTTGTTCGACTACCCACCCATACTCGAAAATCAAACCAATAATTGGACAACCTTGACATAGCGCAATTAATCGCCTAATTCCTGTCCTTTCCATATTTTCCCTATTCGTTTGTACGTGCACGATCGGGTTCTTGGGTAGAGCAAAGGGCGCCGTGCAATTTCAGGTTTCCCCTCACGTTCAAGCGGCGATAGCCTATCCATTGTATAAAGATCAGTGGCCACATGCCCGCTGCTGCATAAGTCTGCTGCCGCCCGGCGTAAAGCCTACGTATATAATTTCAGCTATTCCACAGGGCCACAACAGCGCCACCAACGGTGGTCCTGCATATGGACTTCACAAAAATAACTGCCGGACGGTCCCCTGCGTATATCCCATGGCCCTTTCACATTTGATATTTGAGTTTCTTTTTTAATTTAGTTAAGAAGAGACCTTTTCGTGGACGAGCACTGATATACACCAAAAAAAGACGGGAGGCAAACTTGGTCATCGAGTGCCGCTTGAATCACGGCCCACACTCGCTCATCGCCCCGCTCATCGCACACGGAAACGGTTTAGACTTTATCAAACTCCCTGCGTTTTTCTAACTATAATTTCGATTCAACCTAATCAGAAAAATCTAATTTTATTGGTTTTAAGGGCCCTCCATCAAAGTTTACAAAATTCTTTAAAAGTTGCTCCTTGTCCGATCATTGGTTCAAAGAGGTCGTACATTACATGCATTACATGTGGAAGCCGACGCGACGGAGTCGGCCGCCCGTGAAGTGTGCACATGGAGTTATTTATTTGCGTGCGGTGGATAGATCATGTCTCAGTTCTGTAGCTTCTGTTGACAAAACATACGATCATTACAAATAAATTACAAAAAAAAAATATGTAGGAAAAAATATAAACTTTCTGTTTTACAATTTACAAAGTGCCATATTTGGCTGAAATATTTAAAATAAATGCATGATTACCAACTCAACGACAGGACAGACCAAGGGGCTGTAGCTGCACTGGGCAGATCGCGGTCATGACAACTCAAAATAAGTGTCCTCTATCCCCAAAACAGTCGCCATTTATTTGTTATCTCGGTACTTTTACAGATAAAGGTGTAATACATACAAATCATACAGCTTTTAGATTCTTTTGCTGATTTTTTGTTTAATACCAGACTCAAAATTGGAAAGTTTTTTTGAGTTCCCATTGCCAATAGGCAAGTACACGTTGTTTACAGTTACATCCGGGAATCCAGCTTTTGGTTGCCCCTTTTTCGATCCCATCATGCATTGCGGTAGAGCGCCCTCTGTTGATATTTCGCTATCTACGATAAACCTTATGATCATAAATCAAAATTCAAATTCAAGCAAGTCTTCAAGACAAGTTCAACTTGCATGACTTGTCAGTCATATCACGCCATCATTTGCCATGCCCATGGTCAGGTGCTTAAATTGCTTGTTTAACATGTTTTTAAAAGCCACAATCAGTCTAGCCCGAGGAGGTTGCTTTGGTAGGAACGATCAGAAAAAATAAAAATTTATCAACAAAAATTCAAAATCATGTTGGTGAGAAAGAATATATAATTTGTAATAGTAGGAGAGGTTGCTTAACTAGGACTATAAATAACAAAGTTATAGTAAAAAATATGTCCTTAACAGACTTCTTTTTCAGTACAGGATGAGCTTCAAAACTTGTGACCACCAGCTGGCAACTGCACTGAAGTTCCTATTGGGCTCACTGAAAGCTGGGCTGTGTGTTTTGCCAAGATAATCGGGTGTGGCCATTTTGTGACCTACTACGTGTGACATAGTGACATACTGACCCACTCCAATCGGGATGATTATAGCTAATCGGAATAATACGCCGTGTGGTGTAGTGTTGCCGTCTCATAAACAAAACACATCTAACCTTTTTGGCTTGATGCACATAACAAAATTGTGCTCAGCAGTCAATATCACGTTATGTTCAGGTGCAGATTCATCGGGTACCGTAAGAGAAAACATAGTACAAGGTTGTTGAATTCGCCTCTCAGTCATGCCTTGGTCAATGAAAAACCTGTGCACATAAATTTGAGACGACACGGCAACGGCATATGGTAAACCTTTGTAAACTCACCGTATCATACTGTCTGCCATAATTCCTTTTCTCTGCGTCAAGCCTACGCCAGCATATTTACCACCGCGCCAGACAAGCTCAGACAGAACCATGGTGCAACGCGTAAAAGGAAATGCATAGCCTGCGAGTTTATACACGCAGCAACTCTCGCGCGCGTATGTAGACGCCTATTTCAGAAACTTATGAATTGAGATGGCGACTATATAATTAATAGGCCCTATAGTTGAGCTAATTCTGCAGGGTTCCTTTATTCCCCATGACCCTAATTTTAAATGATTATCACGGGGCGACCCCCGACACTTTATACCCCCCCCGCTTGTTACTCGGCATTGCGCCCAAATCTACAGTCCAATGTTCCTCACATACCCGTACCTCTTTCTAATGTTTAAACCCGGGGGTTCAAAAGACATTGGTAAATTGACCAGAGGAGAAGCACCTTAAATTTTTTGAAGTCTTTTTCTTTTTTTAAAAAATAAAAATTGAGATTGAAATTTAAACTACTTAGTTCTCCAGGTAGACAAGGATGTATTAATTATTAAAAATTGAGATTGTTTAAAAGTTAGCTTCACGACCGCGACCCTTTCTCATTTGCCCACGACCCCTTTTGGGTACCGCAAACACTTTCGCGGGAAAACAATTTTATGGCGCGAATTTGTCCCGAATAGCCCTACACCACTGATCTCCAGATCAGTGCCCTACACCGTTAGCGCATAGTCTTATTCATCAGACGGTTCATCATGGTTACACAAATTTGCGTACACGACGCTTTAGCAGAGCAGCGATAGACCGTCTGAGACTGAGACTGCCATTAGCCGTTGCCGCTATTGAACGTCTCGCTTAGGTCACACACGTCTTGATTAGGGCACTAGGTCAAGTATTCACTGTGTCACAGTGGGTCCAAAATGGGCCCACACCCAAGGTAATCAATAGTTTGGCGTGCAAGAGTGAACAGATTCATGACAAGGATTTGTCAACACTGGTGGCCTTTCTTTGGCATGGTCAGTGAACAGAGCACAATAACTAATTGCACCCATAAGGGTGTTAAGTGGAATTTATAGATGTTTACCAGAAATTATTGAACGCCCTAGGCAACACCACAAAAAAACACTCAAGTTTAAATAGCCTGAATGCCGCAACCAACGGCAAGGGTCTGCGTGTTCTCTAGCTTTGTGGCCTTTTTTTTCGCTACCATACCCCTACTAGTACTATAACGTATTCATTAAGTCGGGGACCCGACGAACAAAACATAACCGCGTATGTGCGTACCTTACCTCGAAGCTTAAAGTCCATGCCCTTGACAACGGCAATCTTGCCGCGTTTAAACTGCAGGGCGCAGTAGGGCGTAGTTGTGCGTAAGTTGAATGCTCCATGCACGTCGTATCAAGCTCTCTCTGCGTACGCCGTGTCCTATGTCCTGATGCTCATGACTATAGTCTTAACTTTTTTATGGCGGATGTTATCATAGACTATCTAGTCATGACGAGTTGTTTGTAGTGAAAGCCAATATACACAGACAGCTTGCTGCTCTAACTTTACAAGCTGCAGTGGCTTAAGGTTGGATCATCGGCTTTGGCTTCGTGCCCAGATCTTGTTTAAATCTCCGAAATGTTGGTATTGGTGAAGAAACATGCTTGCCAAATTTAAAATTTTTTCCAAAAGGCATTTTGGAGAAATTCCACATATCGTTTTCAAATTCCCCATAGACTTTGTAGAGGAACCGCTTTTGGCAGTATAGAAAATGGACCAAAATTGGGGTAATTTTTGTGAAAACCTACACATTTTATTCATTTCTTTCCCAGTAATTGTGAGTTATACGGATTGGTGTTTGTTTTTTATGTTACAGAAATATCAAGTGCTATGGGGGGGCGGGATATCAATACAATTTTTTTTATTTTCCTGTGTGTTCATCAGAAACAAAGAACAGGTGGTCGCAACGACACCTTTTTTTTTGGCTAAGTATTCTGAAATACTCAAGGTTCCACTTTTCAAATTTTCCTAAACGGAACTACAACTCCCTTGGTAATGAATAATGTGTCATATGAAAGGAAATCAAATTAGAAATTCTCACGTTAGATTTTGCAGATGTGAGGGTTCTATTGAATAACAGGTGTTTTCTGAAGTTAGTCCTAAATGTATTTTTTCCCTAAACTAATTTTTCTAACGAATAAACACTGATTTAACAAAGCCCACTGGTGAGATTTTAGGTATTTTGGGTTCTACAATACACTAATTCCCTGGAGTTTTTCAGCCTTAAAAGCACCTTCCAGTTTAGGCTGGGAAAATTATTTAATGAAAAAATTAAGGGAATTTTAAAAAAATAAATAAAAACACAAAACAAATCGCACCGTCTCGAACTGCAAAAATATCGGGAAGGAAAGATCGATCCTTAGTTTATCGTCAAGTTTTTGGTATAAATTGGATTCTTTTAAGTCCATACCCAATTTATTGGTCAAGCTATGAGTTTGAAAAAAATATTGGGCGATACGAAGTCGAGCCCAATATTTTTTCAACTCTTTGCGAGACCAATAAATTTGGGTATTGGGCGAAAACAAGATCTAATTTTTATCATTATTAATGTTTTGAGAATCTGTGTCCTATATTCCTAACCCAGTTCATTTAGCTTTGGCCAGTTTCATGACTTGGGTCCATATTGTCTCTGGTCGAAAGTACAATCCCCTTCTACACCGTCACCGTCTTCATATGCGGATTTATCCGCCGATCTGTTATGTTTTATAGAGATCCAGTTTGTTAATTATCTCCATCGTCGTGGCAGACGTCAACAAAAAATTGTTTCAACTTCAGATTTCCGCGAGTTGCTTTTCAGGCTCTTTGCCTACCAATGACTCGAAGTACACAAGTTTTTCTGGCCACATTGCACTGGCTACTGTACTACACTGGATCAAGCGATTACCTATTGCTTACCTGACATGAAAATCTTTACTACTCAACAGCGCGGCTGTACTAGCTCTCCCGTGTGGGCATATCCACCTTTAATTAACTCCATTATTGTTGAAAATCTACTTCACCAGCAGAAGAATTAGACATCTCGCACGGTAAATGAAAACAAACACGTCCTTGAAATGATCGAGGCAAAATTAACATGACATGACTGGAAATCATGTGCACACGCTACCACTTGAGCTACCTACTTCCGGGGTACATAATTAAGCCTGATCCTTGGCCTTCAAAACGGCATTATTCCGTGTTATTCGACGAACATGGGCGGGCCACCGTAGTGAATACCAAATGGGTTTACCTATTGGGTTTCGTGTACTCATGCGGCTTAATACTGTCTCGTTTATGGGCCCAAGGTTGCAATACATAACTGCATTAGGAATGCGTCCTGTTTAAAATTCAATTAAGTTCGGGGGATGATCCAAAGTGGTGGAAGTATTTGGACACCAAGTTTTGAGAGAGCGTAGATTTATATTGAGAAAATGTTGTTTTTAATTGGTTTTTTCCCATCGCATGTGTAAGTAAATAGGACGGAAGATTCTCAAAACATATATAATAATGGACTAAATTGATTTAGGAGATTTGAAATATTTATGGTCATTTTTCTGAAGACCAGTTAATTTGCCGATGATCCTACCTAAATATTCATTATTTGCAATAACGTTATATTGTAGGCATTATTGAGAGTCTTCTGCATCATGTGATAACCTTTTTCGCAGATTAAATTCGCATTATGAAATTTTCAGGTGAAACGGACCCTTGTGGTGACTCCATTGGGGGGGGCTGCAAATTTGGGCAGCCTGTGTACATGTTGAACATAACTTTTTTTGGGAACACATGTTAAGCACCGGTTACCAATTGGTAAGACAATTATTCTAAGACTCTAGAGAGCTAGTCTGTCCAAAGAAAATTATTTTTTCTTTTTTATTTGGGAAATACACATCTCAAAACATTCTCACACCTTAAATGGGCATGGAACTCCCACAGAACAGTTGTACTTATTGCACACAGATTTGTCCAAATTTTTAAAAGCTGAGCCATAAGTTACAATTATTGGAACTAGCCGTGGTCCCCCCCCCCAAATTAAAGAATACGATTATATCTCCTCTCCAATAGGAAAAAGAATTTAGTATTCTGCCCAACCCCACGAAATTCACAACGTTAACGGATAAATCGCATGTAAGGGTGCCCGAATTTAAAGTGGTGGCAGAATACTAATTCATACCTCCAATAGAGCCAGAGCGGTAAGTTCGAAAAACACACAGGTCCTCTTAGCTCACTGTCCACAAAGTCAAGACTTTGGTATACTACCGTCTTTTGACACAAAATCCGTGCATATATATGAAACCTTAATAGTCCTTAGCATCCCTACTAATCAATATCAAACGGTGCACAGCTCATGCTTACATCCGTGAAAATGTTGGCCCTAAAAGGGCACAAAGTGACCGAAAAATTGAAGCTAACACCGTGTCTCCCACTTCCATGACTTCCGGGTGTATGTTCGTAATTTACTGGTAATCAGCGAAAATACGCGTGCTCGAGCCTATTCTAAAAAATAAACTGGAAACAATCCAGGGGCTACTCACTGATCTAGTGGGGCGACTGCTATGTTAAATTGGAGTTTTAACGTTTAGGACATCACCTTTTCAAATAATCAGATTTTGTATCCATGAATGGAAAATCAGTCAAGACAACAACGGCGTATAATATAAATATAATTTAGGACTACAATCAAAGGTAAAGATTTTCAATAAGTGTTGTTTTTGTACTGATTCTGAATTTGCTATCCGCATCGGACCCGCTGCGGCACGCACCCCGGCTTTTTCAATAGACTCCCATGCGTAAGCGTTGTTAGGAGGTAGGTACGGAGACGTGCAACGCTACGGAACGAGCTATACAAACCGTCGGGTTTTTTGTCAAATTCAAAATGCCTATTTTTCAGGGTTTGTTTTGTCTCTAACTAAGTGTTCATAGGTCATTTTATCAAGTTATGGTCGTGTTTTAAATGGGACCCACTGACTTGTGTAACACTAACATCATGAACATGTGCATTTTGGGTAAATATTAAGGCTTTTCACACTGAGCCGGTGATCGATCGACTTTTGCGATCGATCACCGTTTTTGAAGGCTAGTGCAGCCGTTTTCTGAATACTAGAAGCGCATGTGCAATTCTGTCGGTCGGTGTGATGTCACAATTTGGAATTCTTCCACCTGATTGGTCAATTACGGCTCTTCCAAGTTACTCCCTTGCGTGAAAGATTACCTTTGGAGTGAATGATGAAGTCAACAAAATCACTCTTTGCAGCAAAATTACTGAATGAAATGACTTCTTTTTACATAATATCATCGACAATGATATCCTGCAGCTTATCTCAAGAAATATCTTGAGATCAGATCATAAATTGATTAAATACAAGAAAACTTCCAGCACTCCATAGACTGTCCATAGTAAGTTTCACGCCAGTTGCACTGAGTGTGTACACGTACTTAATTCAACAACTGCGACCGACAGAATAGCACCTTAGTTTCGATGTAAAAGTTTTCCAAAGAAAGGATTTAAGACAGCGTTCAAGCTTTACTTACGTTTAGTGGACACGGGTGTGAAAAAAATATTTAGGGGTGAAAACGGTCAAAATTCTTGATTACTTAAATGTTTCTAAGGGTAAAATGTCATATATTTTCAGATTTTGGCACTTAAAACCGCATATTTTTCACTGATTTTGAGAAAAATTCATTTTTTTGGCCAATTTTAGCCAAAAATGGCCGTTTTGGGTAACAAAAATTTTGACTTGCTAATTTCCTGGGAGTGTATGAACATGAAAACTACCTAGTAGTGACTTATTCTTTATGCTAATCATGTGACAGGGGTACATTTGTAATTCAAATCATTAATGGGATCAATCTATTTCTTTATTTTTGTAACAGGGTTAGAAAGTCGGCAGTCAGGGTGACAATTGACTTGGGAAAAAATGCAATTTTTGCCCAATTTTGTGATTGAAAAAGCCATAACTCCTCAATGGTATGAGCTATGATGATGCTTCTTGTGTCTTTTTGTTCAGTATTTCAATTCAATAGCTAAATAGTGATATAAAACTTGAATGTACTGAAAAAAATATAGTAGTAATATGTTATCCCTACCCCTAACATTTCGGAGGGTGTGAAAAAAATAAACGCCTTCGCAAAAAAAAAAATATATTCAAAACTATGACGTTTAAGGCTAAACAAATATAAACTTGCTATAGCCAAGACCTCCCTCTAGAGCAAGTTTATATTTGTTTAGCCCTGAGAGTCCAAGTTTTGAGCCTGACTTATTTTTTTTTGCGGCGGATTTTTGCTCAAATTTGAGGACTTCGGGCAGAAATATGCATGTACAGTGCTATGGGAAAATTTTCAAGTTACCGTACTAATAATGCATTTTTTTATTTCAGATTCAATTTCTACACAAAATTTCACCCTAGAAAATGGTATTTTAAGTAGGATATCTTTCCCTTTAAGTTTCCACCATTCTGTCCACCAAACGTAAGTCAAAGCTTGAACGCTGTCTTAATGAGCTGTTGCTCTCACAAAATACTTCTCTTTGAGGCATTTACGGCAGGGGTTTGTTAGTTGACGTTTTAAATTGTGGAGGTACCATGGCCAATCTTTTAAAATATATGATTTGGTCACCTTGGTTTGCTTCCGCACAGAAATTGTGAGTTTTTCCGTTCATGAAATTGAAAGGACTGAGTAAGGAAATTCAACATGGCAGATAGACTCTTACGTAAGTGCATTTATTGGACGAATGTGTGCTGTTATTTGAGGAAGCACAACAACGATATGTGTGTCAGAGTTTGGAAGTATTATAATAAATTTGGTGGCTGGTTTGAAGTCTACAAATAGCGATCGATCGCAAAAGTCGTCCGATCACCGGCTCAGTGTGAAAAGCCTTAATATGTCTGATACGTGAGTTCGATAATTCGGCCGCGCAAGCATGATGGGACGGGTCGGGGGATAAACAAAGCCTAACATAAGCCTAAGGTCGGCTGACGCCCACTTTTAGTTACTTCCACATTCGGGGGGAGGGGGGAGTTTGGGGGCATTGGGGACTCACGCTTTCCCCCAAGTGGCCAAAGGGGTGCCAAAAAGAAGGAAAGGGAGAATCTTAAAGGGAGAGGAAAGGGGAAAATTGCTAGCATGATTCATCATGCATTATAATGCATCTGGGCTTCGCTTTTATCATTGTCTTATAAGGCCGCTTGCATTATAAGGCATGATTGCCATACCACCGTTATTCGTGGGGAAAGCCCGTCACCTGTGGTACAAAATAAAATGGCCAACGGCCGCGATATTTCAAGTTTGACTGGTCGACTTTCACTTTTTAATCGTCAATTTCTTCATTCGCCAATGATTTCTGGAAATAAAACCAAGCTGACCTCGGCACGACACTGAGAATATGTGGTCAACGGCAATCTAGGAGGTTGTGAGTATCACACACTCAATAATAATGCTATGGGATCCGACACAAAAATGTGTCGCCCTGCCCATTTCACACCTAACAATCTAGATATGGCCGTGTGTCACAAGGTGGGTGGCGTGAGTGTGACATGCTCAAAATTCCAAGAAAATGCACCGCTGCGTATATTTATAAATTTCATAGCCCAAAAAGTATTCACCCTACCCTAGGAAAGTATACATTTTTAGAAAGCAATATTTGTATAATGCCACTCCATCACAGAATTGCACATGTGCTCTGTATATCATATTATAATTTTTTTTTTTTGGCCAAGTATCCAAATTAGCACACATGTACACGAAATGATCGTTAAACAAAATGTTGGGTTATGATACAACATCCACCATGTGAAAATCAGGTAGGCTAGCCTAGCCAGTCAAGGCTCGGTCTCGGACTGGCATGGCTGGGCACGTACATTGTACGCAATTTGGTACATGGCTCCCATATCAAAGTCATTTTCAGACCCACTATCAGCTTTTTCTTCCTTCCTCAATCTCATATGCATCAAATCCCTCAAATTCTGCATAAGCATCTGAATCTTCTTCGCTAAAAATCACGCAATCCCAACTCCTGTTGTTTTCGACGGGCGCCACCATTTTAGACTGAGACTTCGGGAGTTTCAAATGATATAGCCAAAATGGATATTAGTCATTAGACCAAATGATGTTAGACCAAATGGGTATATTAGACCAAATCGGTATTAGACCAGATGGAATTAGACCATATAGATATTAGACCATATGGATATTAGACAAATGGTATTAGACCAATGGTATTAGAACCAAATGGATATTCTGACAAAATGCATATTAGACCAGAGGGGTATTAGACCACTTGGCAGTAAGACCAATGGTTATAGATGTTAGGATATTAGATGCTATTAGATTTAGACCAGAGAATGAGACGACAGGCCATATTAGAATGGTAAATTAGCCAACTGGTGTTCTAGACTAAATGGTATTAAACCATTGGAGTTAGCCAAAATGGCCATGTAGCCAGGTGGAATAGGACCAAATGGCAAGTCACCCTTTTTAGTGGATTCTAAAAAGAATAATTTTAGTCAAATCTAACGGGGGCCAAAGATTGTACAGGGTAAAACCCGCAAAAATGATAAACACAGGGGTATATACAAACTTCCCCCCCCCCTTGCAACAAATTAAGGCAATTAAGAGTATGTCGATAATTGAGTATGAGTATACTGTAAGAAAGCTAGTCTGTTACCCACAAGGTATAATGAATGAAATTTCTTATACGGGGGAGGGGGGGGGGGGTAAGACAGCCAACCTAACAGCAACAGAACAGTTATCAACTTCTGGCATAACCTTAGTGCTAGTCGTATTCAAAGATTAACGGTAGGAGGGGCTCTACGATATCGAACCGTTCGCACACAGACTGACTAAGGCTAGGCTGGACGTTATTGGAAATTACACTATGTTGCAGAGGGGTAATCCACTAACCCCGAACGGATTGTAGAGACAATAATTTTTCTTAAATTATCATGATATTATAGATGTATTGAACGAAGGCTTAAATGTGATTTTGCAATGTCACTGGGAACGAGGCTGCGATAAGAAGAAGAAAAACACGTCAAGAATTCCCTAAATTTACACGTTTGAAATCCCCAATCAGGCTTCGAATTACCCAGTGCACACATGAACAGGTTAATGTAGCTTTCTCTCTGTGCATGTAACTTTTGTATCCTGCATGCACATGTGCATGAAATTTAAACTTTGTGAATTCATAACTATGCAATTTAAGCTTATTTCATAGAAAGTCATTTGAATGCTGAAATGATAAAATTTGAGCCACTGTCAATTTTTAAAACGTACCAGATTCTGATATGAATAAAGGTTAGCGTAGCACCAATCCATGTTACATTAGCCTGGATTGTGCATGTAACTTTACATGATGCATTGGAAATTTTGAAGTAGTTTACATGCACCGGTGCATCATAATTCTAAGATTGTAATTCGAAGCCTTGTCCCAAAGCCCAAAGGAGCAGATCATGTCTGACCCCCCCAATCCCCGTTCATTACTGCTCTGATGTAATACGGGGTGGTAAAAATGTAGAATTGATGTGCTCAGCATTACTGTACATATTCAATGATTTACTAGGGAATCTGTAGACCTGAAGTATATTAAGCAAAAATTCCAAGCAAAGGTCATCCTGGACCACCAAAAAATGTAAATTCATGCCCAGATAACAAAATTTGGGTCTAACGAGAGAATATGGACAAATTTTTTGAGATAGGATCTCAAATTTCATTTTTATGTCAACATTACGGGTAAAACAAAAATTTGATTTCCCCAGTTTGTTCAAAATGTGATTAAAAAGTGCGAAGAAAGAGTTCATATAGAGACTTTACGTAGGGGAGTGGGCTATAGCGGAGGGCAAAATTACTTTTTTTGGGATTTTCATTATAGGGCTGGGTTGTCTTTGATTCCTATTAAAACCTATCTCAACATGAAATGATACAAAATTTTACCTCTGGTCCAAGAAAAAAGTGTGCAGCGCCCTCTTGTGTCATGTCCTTTCATTTTGTGGTGGGTGTGGATTTGAGCAGAAAATCCCACTAATTACTCTTTTCACAGGTATTTTGTAATGCTTTTGATGTTTACTTATGTAAATGAGCTCAAGATAGCTGATTTTTAAAGTTGCATGAAAATTGGACATTGCGTTTTCTTAAAAATTTACGTTTTAGGTCAAAATTAGCGTGAGGCGCTCTTCGCGATTTTTCCCTTATGCTTTCACATTTGCTGTTTTGAAGTTTACAACCATGAAGGTAATCCCAAATTTGACTAGCTCAAGACATTTGAGTACTTTATTACATGTAGTTTGTCTGCAGTGCTCATTTCAACTTTCATTTGAATGCTCCCATTCAATTCTACACAAAGAAAATGCACTGACCCCTGTACATTTGAATAGGAGCATGTGAGGAACATTCAAATGAGTGCTACAGGCAAACTAAATGAGATAGAATGATCAAATTTCTTGAGCAGGTCAAGTTGTGATCATCTTTGTAGCTGCACACTCGACAAAAGAAAAAGTGTTGGCGAAAAATTGTGAAAAGCGCCCGCGCACTAAATTTTGACCCAAAATGTCAATTTTTACGAAAACACAATGTCCAATTTTCATGCAACTTTCAAAATCAGCTATCTTGAGCTCATCTACATATAATTAGACATCAAAAGCATTACAAAAATACCTGTGAAAAGAGTAATTAGATTGATTTTCTGCTCAAATCCACTCCCACCACAAAATTAAAGGACATGACACAAGAGGGCGCTGCACACTTTTCCTTGGACCCGAAGCAAAAAATGTTGTCATTTCACGTTGAGATCTAATAGAATACAAAGAAACCCAGCCCTAATGAAAAGAAAAAATGACCCATTTATAGCCCACTCCTACTTTAAGTAGGTTATGTCATATTTAGTTGTATTAGACAAATGAGGTGCTAGAAAAGTGATATCAACATTTATTTTTTGTTTTGAGAAGCTTGTTACACTTCAGTGACTCCAAAAGGGGATTTCTGTCATTCCGTTACCAAATAATACCATATTTTAAAATTATTTTCAAAAGTGGTAGTAGGAATGTAAACAAAGTTCATATTCAAAGTAAGAATAGGTACATGTAGCTCAACAGTAATGAGCCATTTTTAGCCCTTTTGTTAATAAACACGTAATTAAAGTGCGTCATTCAGTTCCCAAATCGGTAACAGAATGACAAATCATCGGAACTCGGTGAAAAAAAGTTTTCTTACAGACCACCACCAATAGCTTCAGAATTACTTAAAACAGGTAGAAACAATATATCCCATATGGGCTATTTCCATGTCAACACTCTAGATGTGCACCACAGCATGTCATGGATTTTTATCGTTTTTGGTGTGATGATAGATACTGATGAGAAATGAAAATCTCGAAATTTTGAGCTTCATACCGCCTTTCGTTTTCCCGCAGGAGCATTCAGTAATTGAGGGGGTCACCATCAAAAATGCTGTGCGATGCGAAAGAAAATTTTGAGATGGCCATAAACTTGTAATGGAACCCTCCCCAACTTTGAAAATCACTATATCTTGGAAATTTTCAAATCTGGCATCCAAAATATGTGATAGCTTCTTTACTTTTAAAGTTATTTGGGTGTAAAAATGCAATATCTTTCATCTGGGACCAAGTTTGGGGGGGGGGGCAGAACTCCATAAGTAACAATATTTTAATGTCCATAATAGTCAATTTTCTTGGTAATCTGAGTCACACTGCAGGACTTTCTACCAGTACAATAATAAGCACATTAGGTAAGTAATAAGCAAGTTACAGCCTATTGAAAAATCCTATTTTGCAATTTGACATATATTGGCCCCCCCTGAAAATCAATGTTGACATGACATCACCCCTCTACTTCAGATGTTGAGGATACATCATCAAAAAACTATTCTTGAAAGAACCAGCTTGGTGTTGATGTCTTCATTGTTTTCAGCACAAGACACTTTTGCTGATATCCCCATATGGTGAATATACACTGTGCATGTACAATGACCTCTGGGTCACGTATACCTTTGTGTGTTAACTTAAAGACAAAGGAAAGTTGTTTAATTAATGATATATCTTCAACATATCTGAAGTAGAGGGGTGGTGTCGAATGTCAACATTGGTTTTCAGTTGGGTCAAAATGTGTCAAAAAAGTACAATGGCCATTTTCAAGGGGCTGTACCTCACATATTACTTTTCTAATGTGTTCATAATTGTATTGGTTTATTTATGTTCTACTATGTAACTCTGATTGACCAAAAGATGATCAGTAAAATTTTTCTTACTTTTGGAGTTATGGCCCCCCCCCCCAGATTTGGCCCCAAATGAACAAAGGCGTATATTTAGACCTCATTAACTCTAAAAGTAAACAAGCTATGAACTTCCTGATGCCAGATTTGAATTCTACACCAAATATTACCCATAGATAGTAATTTTCAAAGTTGTGGAGGGCTCAATTACTAATCTTTGACCCTCTCAACATAGTCTTTCACATTTGGTGGCACTTTTGATGGTGACCCCCCTAAATTTCCAATTGCTCTAGCGGGAAAACGAAATGGACCATGACGCTCAAAATTTCGGGATGTTCATATTCTCATCAATGTCTACCACCACACGTAAAGTGAAAAAATCCACGACGTGCTGCAGTGCACATCTCGAATGTTGACATGGAATGGGCCATATGACCTATAAATTTTTACCTACTTATTCAAAAAATATCTGCAACTTTTTCCAAAACATGCCTGTAGAATTCAGCAACCTTAAGCTTAAATGGCGCTATTTCAAATACGGTAGTCGGTATGCCTAAAATACTAAAATATTACAAACATTTGTTTTTCAAAGAATTTTAAAGACCTGATGTAACCAAGGCATTCAACTTAAAAGATTATACCACCATCTATGTGGTGAGATTGTTGTGAGATTCTGTCATTCCGTACCAAATGCTGGTCGGCTTAACGTTTCGTATTCTATAACATAAAGATTTTTTTTCAAAATCATGCGTTTTATGCTGATTTTTTTTGTTTAATTGAAACAATATTGCCTCATAAAATATTAACGAGTTTCTGCCAACAACGTATGTGAGGTGTTAAAACCCATGTCCATTTGTACCGTCATTCCATCTACAAGCTCCTAACAGGGCACCACTTTGAGTAATGGGGGCGGATTGGGAACATGGGTTTACACCCTACTATTATTCGACGCTGGACCTGGGGGGATGTACAGTACAATTGTGAAGCTGACCATGGGACCGACGGATTAACAGGTGCTTAAATGCTTGTTAAGTCACAATATTTTTTTTCAAATTATTACGACGCAGTTGTCATGGTACAATTGCTGTAGTCTATGTTGGGTACTGAATAAATGAAAATGTTCTTTGGAAAAAACAGACACTAAAGATTTGTTTTAAAATAGAGGGGGGCTATAGAAGGCAGTTTCAAATCACTTCGAACACAGATGACTAAGCAAATGAAGGGCGTAAGCTCATCTTTAACTAACATTTGTTGACAGCTTTGATCAAACTAAAAATGTCTTGAATTGGAAAATCATCTTAATTTTAAATACCCAGTACATTGGAGGAATAACTTTTGTTGCATCCATGAATTCAAGACCCTGAGGAAAAAACCTTCAATGAAGTCCAAAGACCCAAATCCAGACACAAAAGAGTCAATCCAATGAACACAGAAGATGATTGCGTCAACGGTATCGGTACCCTACCGAAGTCGAATTGACGAAGTCTGAAGAGATTATCCCAGTAATTATCCAATTATGAAACAAAGACCGAACCGCATGTTGATGTTGCCGATTTGCTTAGGTGCAGACAGGGTTCGGAAACTTCCGGAAGAATGGAAAGAAACTTGAAAAAAGGTGTTTCTTCCAGTTCCTTCCAGAAGAAATGGAAGAAACTGGAAGAAATTGGAAGGAAACTGGAAGAAATAAAGAAATAAAGTAAAAAAAAGAAAAAAACTAAATTACACCATATTCATTAGTTTGCACTTCAAATCATGCAAGGCTACTTGTAGTTACCTTTAATTTACATCTTTTTTTTTTTTCAAAATTAATAAAGTTTTATAGCAGTTAGTATACCTGGAAGTCTATAGTAAAAATTTGTTAACAATTTTGTTTTGAATGCTATCAAATTATACAGATGATATTGTAACTTATTTTCAAAGTATTTCATGTGCACATTATGATATCAGGTTGTAACTGTAGATGCAAACAATGAAAAAGCTGTTAAAATCTGTATGGCCATTTGTAATTTTAAAATACACACTCAAAAATTTCTCAACGATAAGTGTTCTTTTGTTGATATGCTTAGTGGGAGAACCTGGTTCGGGAGGCTATAATATTTTGAATGTTCAAGATCTTTACAGGAGGACCTGCTTGACCTTGCTGGTGTGAAAAAGTGAGGGAACATTCTCATTAAGTTTTTTATATTTAGGAGAGTTTAATTGCAATTGCATGGGGTATGTGGGGTGGTCCCTGAAATGTTATTTTGAATTAGCACTATATTGCATCACTATATAAACTATAAAACCAAAACTGTAAGTCCGTTGCTTAAAATAGAAACTTTTTAATGACTTTTTTTAGTTTCTTCCGCTTTCAGTGGGAGAAAGAAACTGAAAGAAACCCGTTTCTTCCAAGTGGAAAAACCGTGGAAAAAAAACGCGTTTTTCTCGCCTGTGGAAGAAACTGCTGCGAACCCTGGCCGTGCAGAGATCCCACACTGCGGGTCAGATGTACCGATTTTTAAGCGCTTACAAAACGTACCTGCATCAATACTTCATATCAACCTGTGGAATAATCAGAATCACTCTTTCCAATTTACAAACTTGCATCGGCATTCATCTTAGAATATCTCTCAAAGAATGGAGGAACAGGACCAAGTTCATCAGGTATCTCTTCCTCGTGGTAAAAGCTACATTTTCGACAATTACATGTACATCAAAGATAAGGAAAAGGTAAAATGCAGACTCAACCTGATATGCAAAACCCGCGAAACACGATTTAAAGGCCGTGTTACGGTTGTGGCCAGAGAAGTGACTCGCGCAAGGAGACGACATGGTCCACCTGATCTGACATTGTATAACTTCAAGAGGGACCTGAAGGAAGCATCTAGGCAACCTGAAAACCGCCGCTTGTCTGTTCCTAAGGTGTACGAGAATGTCAGAAAAAAGTATCTACAGCAGACCAATGGGGAGGCTGAACGCATGGAAATGTTGGCGCAACTTCCCAAATTTAAGTCCGTTCAGCATACCTTGTACATTGGCCGGAGTGAGCTGTTGCCGCCGAATCCAGCAACCCGGGATCAGCTAGATCTAGATGCCTGTGGCTTCAAGGAACGTCTGAAGTTTGGCGATAATGGCAATTTCCTAGTAGCAGACAGCGGCGTTGCTGACAAAGATCGTGTTCTGGTGTTTTCTTCGGAGGAGTTGCTGAAGAGGTTATTGAAGGCAGAGCAGTGGCATATGGATGAAACCTTCTGGGTTATGCCCTTTTTTTATCAGCTTTTTTCCATCCATTGCTTTGTTAATGGCCAGATGTTTCCTATGGTTTACGGGTTGCTACCAGACAAGAAGTTGGATACCTACAGCAAGTTCTTTTGCATATTACTTGGCGCCTTGACATCCCGTGGCCTCTTTGTTTTTGACCTACGGACTGTTGTTACCGATTTCGAGGCCGGTATCCACGGAGCTGTCCGCCGAATTTTCCGGTATGTTGTAGTGCGTGGAGGCTACTTTCATTTCGCCCAAGTTGTGTACCGTCAGATATCGCAGATGGGTTTGCACTCCAACGGTACAGACTGACGCGAATTTCGGGTGCAATTTGGAAAATAATCGCCATAGGACTTGTACCCGCTGACAAGAAGGAAAATTATACTCGGTGAAGCAGCAATCTACGGTTAAAAAGCGTACTGCACACTCCTGCCAACAGGGGACGACTATTCCTTTTTTGCAATGAGTATTTGGCAAGTGGCTGCCAGAAAGATCTCCGATATGGAATGGTTTGACTTGATAACCGCACCAACAACCGCATTACGGGGTGGCACTCTTCATTGACCCAAAACCCAAGGAGAACCACACTTTTGCATTTCAAGTTTCTTTTTTGTTTTTTTTTTTTATGCTTAAACTGTTGAGGAACACGGGGAGAATCATGGGGAAGGTGGAGGCGAGGAATACTTGGACAGAGTGCCCCACGTAAAGAAAAACCCCAAGTACGACGCTGTATCGAAGCGCATGCATGCAATCATGCAAGAGTTAGCCAAGAGGAGCCCATGGACTACCAACAGGCCTTGCCTTCTGCGGCTCAAGCACCACTGCGGATGTGATTTTCTTCAGAAAATGGTTTAATTTAGAACCAAAAACAGCGGTCTTTTAGAAACCACAAGAAAAACCGGTCCTTTTCAGGACCACCAATTTCAAATTTAGAGATGGGAGTTGTGTTGCAATTAAAGTAATAAGAAACAAAAATGTAAAGAGAAGGACAGAATCCCACTGCCCAGTGTCCTTTCCCCGAAGCCCATCTGTCCTTTCCCTATGCACAGCTGTCCTTTCCCACGATTGCCCAGCTGTCCTTTCCCTATGCCCCGTGTCCTTTCCCTATGCCCAGGTCCTTCCCCCCCCCTCTTCCCTATCCAGATGTCCTTTCTTTTTTTTTCCTATGCCCAGCGTCCTTTCCCCTATGGCTCCAGGCTGTCCTTTCCCCTATGCCCAGCTGTCCTTCACTATGCAGCTGTCCTTTCCCTATGCCCAGCTGTTCCTTCCTATGGCCCAGTGTCTTTCCCCTATGCCCAGCTGTCCTTCCTATGCCCAGCTGTCCTTCCCCTATGTCCAGCTGTCCTTTCCCCTAGCCCAGCTGTCCTTTCCCTATGCCCAGCTGTCCTTCCCCTAGGGCACAGCTGTCCTTCCCCTATGCCAGATGTCCTTTCCCTATGCACAGCTGTCCTTTCCTTTTCTTGGCCCAGCTGTCCTTTCCCCTAGGCCCAAGCTGTCCCTTTCACCTAGGCCCAGCTGTCCTCCTAGGCCAAGCTGTCCTTTCCCCTAGGGCCCAGCGGTCCTTGCCCCTATGCCAGATGTCCGTTCCCTAGGCCGCTGTCCTTTCCCCTATGCCCAGCTGTTCCCCATTTCCCCTAGCCAGCTGTCCTTTCCCTAGGACCCAGCTGTCCTTTCCCCTAGGCCCAGCGTCCTTTCCCCTAGCCAAGATGTCCTTTCCCCTATGCCCAGCTGTCCTTACCCCTATGCCCAGTTGTCCTTTAACCATACCTTAATCAAAGGCAAAGACAAACAAAATCAAAAAAAATAAAAGCAAACAGAATTTGTCAATGCAAACGTTTCGAGATGTTGTTTTACGTAAAAGGAACAACTAAGAAAAAAAAACAGATTGAGTGTAAAACAAAAACAAAAAATAATACAAAAAAAAAAAAGATTTTGGAAAGTGTTTGGAAATTAAGGCATATTGAAAGTTAAATACAAGGCCAAAAACAAAAATAAAAATTTTTGGACAACGCCAAAAAATAAATAAAATATAAGTTTTTGGAAAGTGTTTGGACACAAATTAAAGGCCTATTAAAAGTTCAATAAAAGGCCAAAATAAATATAACTTTTTTGGAGGAAAAGAAAAAAAGTAACAAAAACATTAGCCTAGTTTTAGAAAGTCTGCGTATTAAAATCTGGGTCAAGTTTAGGATGTCAAAGAATAATGCAGGGGTGATGCAGTATTGTATGCAGCTAAATGAAGTCCTTTGCAATGTTATTGATTTGGATCTTGGGTTGGGTATTGATGCTTTCTGTTGTCAAAATGCTAATTCTCTATTCACAGTGAGAGCTTAAAATTGAGCTGATTTTTCCAAATCAAGACATTTAGGTTTCACAGTGTGAAACTGATTTCTTCCTTGGTGTGTGATATTTTGTGGTTAGAGCCTTGTTAGAGATATTACTTTTATTACCACCTTATAAATATCCATGAGATAATAGGCATAAGTCCTTTCATTTCATGGTTAATTGCGCGGACACAGGATGATAAAAATGAGCTATCTGTGAATTGAGCTATTTCCCGTGCGGTATTCTTTTTACTTAAGGGAAAGAAGAGAGGTATAAAAGCGCCCTCACCCACTGTCCCCCGCCTCGTACTTGAACACTACTTCTTTCATCTTGCGCAAACAGTCCCACCCCCTTGTCCACCAATTCTACCTTCTCCCCGTCTTTATCCGCCCAGCAACCACGATTTCTTGGCAAAAAGTTATCCATGTTAGCGTAGTGCAAGATTTTAGTTATTAACGGTTCTCCAAGAAAGACGGAACTTGCTCCGTTGTTACACCAACGAAACAACAAAAATGGCCTGCCGCCAGTAGTCGGCGCTCTTTGACAGGACGACGAAATTGTGCGTGTAAGACAAAAATAAAGAAACAATAAAAACGCGATTTTGCGACCGGAAGCTGTGGAATAGTTTTACAGACTAGTGTACGGAAAAGGGAAGTTCTCTTGCGGAAGTTGAAGTGCTAAATTGTGCCGACTTGGACGAGTTGTCAGTTGTTGGGGCGATTTTCATTTGTAGGCAGGTTCGTAAACGGGGATTGGCGATTTTTTTAAAAGCCAAGTTACACTTACAAGCAACACGATATGTTAAATCTTTATTCTTATGCCACTATTCATAAACATTTAAAGGTGTAATAAAACAATGATACAGGCTATGTCGGGGAAATAGTTGTAACAATTTTCCCTCGGTTACTGGCTACAGCCCTACCACCCCTCACCCTTCGGGTCGGGGTGGTAGGCCTGGACAGTACCGCGGGAAAATAGATTGCACTATGTTCCTCCACCCATGTGTAGATTTGTATATGTAAATTATAATAGAAATTTGAGGTTGTAATGTAATTAACCGTATTTTATTGTGCATGTTTTATGTGTTTCCAACTGCAGGTGGCTCCCTGGAAATAGGACTTACACCAGACTTCACTTTTCAAGCATCTGAGAAAAATTTGGCACACTTTCTGCAACTTATTCATGAAACTCTGTTAGATTCTAAACTTCTTCATTTTTGCATTCGGAACAGTGAAGGGCTACAATCATGGGTTGTGGGTTCAAGATTTGTTTTTAACCCCACCTTAATGTACAATATGTTCATGAAGACTGTATCGTCACGGAGATGGTATGGCAGGATCGATAGGGCAGTGATAGTGGCGCGCCCTTCCATTCAGAAGTAGGCTGAGGAGGTACTGACAAATTGTTTGAGGGCGTGTTCATGAGGGGTCCCAGTATGTAGGCGGTACCTAGAAAACCCGTTTTTTTTTGTACACAATTTTTGTTGGGCTGTTCTGTAAGATGTTTTACCCATAAACTAACCAAATTTGCAGAAACAATCGCGTAGAAATTTGGAGTCATGTGCAACATAGTTTTAAGATACTGGTAGCAAGACATGTGAATGGCGAATTTTATGCTTTTGATAGAAATCAAATGAACCATTAACTCAGAAAAACAGTATTTGTGTTGTAAAATTAATGAAATACTGGATAGTTTGGAAAATTGGCTTGATTACATTTTGAATACGTGACCTAAATACATAGTATGAAAAGTAATACTTCAGTATTTCTAGAAATACTCAAAAATCAAAAGGTGTTGTTGCGACCACTGTCTTTGTTTTGATGGCACATTACACCCCACGCCCAACCCCACCCCCCCACATGAAAAAAAAAGGTATGGATACATGTTGATAGCTGTAACAATAAAAATCAAACATCAAACTTATAATGCACTTATCAGGTTCATTCCCGGCCCTGGGAGTCCCAGGACTAGCCGGGGACTTAGCCGGGAAATGTACATTGCTGTCGTGACACCCCCGCCTTGGTCCCCGCTAAAGTAGCACGAAAATCCCGGGTTGCCGGGCTTACATTTTTTTACATTCCCCGTATGTCAGGCCCCTACTAGTCAGGCTTCGGTGTGACAATCACCGTATATTCTCGGCCATGGGGGCGGGGACCGCTTTAAAACTCTGTACAATCACGGCTCGGTCACAAGCTAGCGACAACAGGTCAGTATATAAAATCCAACTACATTTTGGATCGCGGGAGTGTCAGAACCGAGACGAAATTTCCTACATCGGAAGTATGTTTGGAGAAAAAACCTCGTTAGTTGGTTGTAAAAAAAAAATCAACATTATCCACGGCGATATCTGACCAATCACATAGCAGAGTAATATCTAAAAACCATTCTCAATATGCTAACGAAACTTAGCCAAACAACAAGATCATCATGGTGATTGTCGTTTTGTTGGCCTACTCTGTGATAGTGACTTGCTAAAATAAACTTGAATATTGCCCATGCCATTACTTGTCATGGGTATCAAATATGCGACCCTCCCAGGGGAAGGACTCAAGAATCCGTTGGAAATGCATGATGGATTGCATATATGCCCCAGAAAACAAAGCGAAAAAGTGCATAAAAAACACAATAGTTGTGTCTTGCAATCACATTTTGGCTCCATGAACTCGTAGTGACTACTTCCCCATTTTTTGGGAGGACGTTTTGCATCTTTCTGACAAAATTCTGAACACAACAATCACTTATAGGCATGTAACCAACATTCTACATGCTTATTCCTAAATTTTGAGTGAATTTTCCATGTCAGTTTTCGTGAAAACGAAGATTATTTTGTGCATTTTCCCATAGTTGTCTTAGCTTGGGCACGCGGTCTCTGTTCGCGTTTACATTTAATTTTGATTAATCGAACATGGCGGCAGTTTGAGAATTTTGAGCATAACAGAATGTATTCATGAGCAATTTATTTGTTTCCATTGCGCGTTTTCAATACTGCATTTCATATTAGTAATGCCGTGGGTTTGTATGCAATGAAAAAAATTGTCGATATACTATACCGATTTGACGGGCGATACTTGCTCACTGCATGGATAGCCTGGTTTTTAATATGGGTGACACATGCGTTAAAGTCTCCATTTATGTCCCTCGAGCCGGGAAAATTTGTTGTACCTCCCGGCTTAAGTCCAGCTATCATCAATATTGTCCCGGCAGGGCGGGGACAAGCTAACGTACCTTCCCGGCCAATCCGGCTACCATCCCGGCTTGCGGGCATAATTTTTGTACATGTCCTGCTATGTCCCGGGACCCCGCATGGCCGGATGAACTTTATAAGTGCATAATGTTCACATCAATATAACGTGAGAAACAAAGGAAACAAATATGAAGTTTTTCAAGAAAAGGGCTCATTTTGGTCCATTGTCCTGCCAACATTAGTCCCTGTTCAAAGTCTTTGGGAAATTGAAAATGCCTTGATGACTTACTCCAAACCCACCCCTTTTGGAAAAAACAATAAGCACACGTTTTCTTTAGCGCCAATACCACATTTCAATACAAAGATCCGGGCATGAAACCCTATCTGATGATCCTACCTAAAATATAGGTAAAATGCCCCCAAAACTACAGATTGTATAAATTGCACATTTTAGTAAAATCATGAAGATAGGGATGTCTCCTCGACAGACCCATCTCTCATGAACATATAACACTTTCACACTTTTCTGTGCTTAATTCCCAGATTCCTCACTACAGTGGTGCTCCAATTAACATTTGTTTGAATCTGACAATTTGCGTTACTGGTCAAGTGCAGATGGAAATTTTAACATGGCTGAAAAGTTTTTGCTAAAAATTTACTTCCCCTATTCTTTGTTGTGAAAGGGGATGTTTTCAATGATTATGATTGTGTTGTCTCGCTGAACTTTTATTCGGCAATAGGACTTACAGTATTCACTTTGTCTTCTAGCTGTCTGCTGTCCTGTCTGTCTGTCTGTCGTCATGCTGTCCGTGTGGCCTGACGTCCGTGTTCATGGGCTTGTGATACGATATATCTGAAGTTCCTTAAGGGCTATGATGATGTAACTATAGGTGGAAAGAACGGGTCCACGAGTTCTCGACTCGATTAGATTTTTGTGCGTACAATATGCTAATTAATTTATCTAATTTGGCATAATAACGAAAATTTTCCCGCAAGGCTTGTGTAACAAGTCATTTCTGGAGTTCCTTAGGCGTTATGATGATGTAACTTGTGGAAGGGAGCGGGCTGAGAGTTCTCGAACTGATCTAAATTTCGGGCGTATTTCGGGCAAATAAGTCATGCAAATGAGCTAATTAATATGCACAAATCAGCGTAAATTGCTATAATTTTTGAAACTGTACCTTGGATACTCAAAATTGCTTCACTGCAATGAAAGCCTATCATGGTGCGCATCTTTTTTGCAGATTTGAACGTGTGGTGATACATGCGGCTTAGGTATGCAAATGAGCTAATAAAGATGGCGTAATTACTGTAATCTCCGAAACCGTACATCGGATAGGCAAAATTCCTTCGCTGCATGAAGAATACTATGCCATCATCTATTGGGTGCAATCATAATTGGGGGTGTCAAAGGTCCTGTGGGCCGATTAAAGGGCACTTTTTATGTACAATATGATCTAATTAAATATGCATAATTGCTGTATCCCATGAAATGGTATATTGTGATATGCAAAATTCCTTCGATAAATGAGACTTCTATGCTGTAACATCTTTGTATGAATCACAATTGCGTGGTCAAGTGCAAGTGGGTCAATTAAGGGGCATTGTTTGATGCACTTGCTCTAATTAAATATGCGTAATGTGTATCGCTGAAATGGTACATTGGATATGCAAAATTCCTTCGCTACATGAGACTACTATATGGTACATCTTGTGTGAATCATAATTGGGTCAAATACTATGTGTGCCACTTAAAGGGGCATTCTTTCTTGATATTTAAATTGCAACTAATGCTAAAATTGATTGGTCCATTTCAACCAAATTTTCTCAGGTTTCCAATGATCAGTGTGAAATACTACACCTTCAAAAAGATTGTTCAGGAGTTTACCTTGCAATTAAGTTAGGTCAGCATAGTGTGTGTTTTTATGTTTGGCCAGGAGATGGCGTTGTATGATGTTGGTGGGGACAAAACAAGAAGACTACAAATAGGGGGGGGGGAGGGGGGGGGGGAGTACACCACAACAAAGGTATATTAACATCAATATGGCAGAATCAGTGCCCAGTTTTAATTTGAAATAGGTTTTCTAGTATGGTCAGTCTTTGGGTTGCCACAGTATGTTTACATTCTTGGAAATGTGAAAATACGCAAAAAATGTGCATTTCTAGGCTTTCTGGACCCGTAGGGGACTCAAATTTCAATGTGGTCTAATTTGTTTTCAAAAATAGTGTTGCCAAATTGAATCAAATTGTCATATTTTATACTAAAATTTATTGAAGTTTAGGGATTGTGACATGATTCTCATGATTAATATATCTACCATGGAAATGTTGTGAACCCTGGCAGGTGGTGTCAAATGAAGGAGCAGGAAATAAAGAATACTATAATGCAAACACGGGGGGGCTCTCCTAACCATCTCCTTGTTAGATTAGGTTGGGGACATTCAAGATGTAATATATCCCAAACGGAAGATGTGTGACCTCTATGGTGCGTTATCAAATGACAGAGAGTGAGAAGTATAGAATACTATGAAAATGGCAAACCCGGGGGTTGCTCTCCAACGTCTCCTTACTTGTGCTCATGTGGGGGACATTCAAGATTAATATCTCCACAACGGAAAAAGTTGTGACCCCGAGGGTGGTTGTCAAATGAAAGAGTGAGAGGTATAGAATACTATCAAAATGCAACAGGGGGTGCTACTTCCTAAACATCTTAGTTATGCTCTGTTGAGGACTTCCTATGATTAATATCTCCACAATGGAAAATGTTGTGACCCCTGGGTTGTTGTCAAAGGAAAGAGCAGGAAGTAAAAGATAAATGCAAACCCGGTCGTGCTACTCCTAAACATATCTGACTTATGCTCGGGGGGGTTCAACTTGCAGATTAATTATCTCCACATTGAAAAATGTTGTGACCCCTAGGGGGTGTCAAATGAAATAGTGGGAAGTAGAACTAGTTAAGAAATTGGAGTTTATCTGCTTGAACACCCCCCCCCCCCTACTTTTGGGGACACCCACTGGACTGGCACAGTTGCACTCTGGGTGCTGCTTTTTGTCTTCCGTTAAGCGCGAAAGAGCGAGAGACTTGTGGTTCGAGAAACCGCCTTGTATGTGGGATACATTAAATTGGTGAATGGTACGTTTGATTGGGTTTTTTAAAGGTCTGGACTTAGGAGATGTCCCGAGGAGGGCGCCTCAATTTTCAAAA
>JAMKCH010007540.1:0-56921 GCA_023653785.1 Ophioderma brevispina | reverse complement strand
TCCATTACCCATTCATCTCGAAAAACTAGGCACTCGAATGTGTATTCCATGTGCATACACCGAGACCGTTTGTGATCTATACTCTTTGTCGCGGTCGAAGCTGTGACTATGTGGAAAAGCTGTCCACAAAACTTTGTAATTTGACCGATGCTGTATTTTGGAAAATGCACAATACATTCCATTTCATCTTTTTTTTGCAATTGTTGTCACCAAATAGAGGAGAATTTTGTTCAGAAAATACCGAAACCCCATCAAAATCCGTCATTCCTTTGTGGAGGTAGACTGTAGAAAATAAGCTTGCATGTTAGGGTGATTTTGTGACCCGTACTTGTAAAAATCTTGTTAAAAATAGAAAATGTTTTCCGATCACTTCCGACTCTTGAGAAAGCGTGTTATGAAAGTTCAATATCCTTGTAACATGTATAACTTCTGAACTGGCGCCCAAGTGGTAATATGTGCATCGAAAAACCACAATTGTAATCATTTTATCCGGTTAGTTGAATTTGTTTACCGTAGTGACTGTTTGATAGCCGATACCATTCGAACTAATTCCAGTGTCAGTTTTCATCTGACATATGAATGTGGATAGTCATAATTTATACCTAATTAAAATGTAATAAAGTTATAATTAATTTAAACACTCGTTCCGAAGGGTGGGGGGGGGGGGGGGGGGGATTGTTACAAGCTCTCTTTTCGCCCAACCAAAAACCCGGTGTCACTAGTTAATGTATTGCCATTTTATTCTCCGTTTCATGCCCCCCCCCATTATAAAAATTCTACCGGGGTATAGGAAAGGTAAGGGTGATCCCACAGTGATGATAAGGTTTGGCAATCATCACCCCCCCCCATAGGCGTAAATCCCGGTGGGATGGGGGATATATCCCGCCCCCAATATTTCGATGAGGGGGATTGTCAATACGATCATCCCCCCCAATGTGGATACCCATATCACGTTGTTTTTTGACCCAAAAACCTCATATTTGACCAAATATTTTAAACATGGTACATTTTGCAACATGTGCGCTATTGATGGATCTTTTCAGCAAACCATTTCATCCATAAATTTTCATAAACCCAATCCCCCCAAGGTCCAAAAGAATTTAGCCACTGCCCCCCCCCCTCTCAGAGGGAATACCAACACGCCCAGTACGACCACAGGATATCACCAGACATTTGAATTTTAGTTGCAATAGATAGCAGTCCCGCTTTTTCCCTTGATACCAAAAGAGTACCAACTACTAACATGTCATAATGACGTCATAATGTCTCTAGATGATGGAAAATGTTTTAAGTGTTAACAATGTTTGTGTTTGACCGTAAATTTGCAAATTAATGTTTCGTTTCCTGGAGTATGCCATACGTTTAAATGTATTACTTATGACGTCCATAGTGACGTCATCGTTAGTTTCTACATTTTTTGATACAATGGAAAGAGTAAAGTTACTAAATTCTAAGCTATACTGTAGGTACCAATTTATAGGATTGGATGTTCAATAAAGGAATTCAAGCACGTCGAAGAAGGCCCAGTCAGCCCCCTCTCTGAAGGGTGATTATCGCAATATAATCCTTAAGCCTGTAAATGTTGATTTAATAACAAAAGGCGGCAACGTGATAGGGTCTTTGAAACTAGTGTGTTGTGGGTCCTTCCTCTATTACGTAGTGTTTGTGTTTGAATGTTGTCAATATGGCGCTGTTTAAGCTGCTGCCTCCAGTTGCAATTGTTTCTGTCCTAGTAGTTAATTAAGTGTAAAGTCTCTACATTTGGCCTATCAGAGGCCACGATTTGAATTAAATTAAATCTATATTATATAAAAGTGTGTCACCACATCCAATGGAGGTAAAAAATTTTCATACATAGAAAATTAAAAACCAACGATTTCAAAAGGACAAGCCTTTCTTTGTCAGTGAGAGAGCACTCCAGTACAGATGTGCTAGAGACCAGCTCTAGTATTAAAGTGAAGAAGTAAAAAACCACAGAGATATACAGAAACCGTAGCAAAATAATCTAAATAACTAGGGATTTTCAATTAATATAGGTGATCAGCAGTGTGAAAATCAGCCAGAGAGGAAAGTATTGCAAGCAAGATGGGATAGAAATGATAGATAGGATCCAGGTAGGCACCAGGTTCACAATAAGGTGGATTATTGATGGATGGATTGATGGATTGATGTTTGATTGACGCTCAACCGATTAAAATGTTGTGTCAACCCGACACACGGAACAACATGGCCCGCCTAGTTGGGACAGCCAGGCGTACCAACGTCTATGTGAGCTGGCTCCCGCTCCCAGAACCCTTGGCACAGCATGGCAAGAGTGACGAGGTGGTCCCAATTTTGCAAGAAAAGAAGAATGAAATTTTACTCTCGATGGTGGATGTGAACGGCGACGCAAACCATGATGCCAAGTCAAGAAAGGGGAGAATTGGGAAAAAGAAGACCATTATCATCCGTTAATGCTGATGCCCCTCAAGGTGTGATGGTTTTGCAGTTTCTTTATAATATCCATTTGGCTTCTAAAGCAAGTCGATGGTAGTAGTTCTTGCTTCGGTCGATCAATGGCTATGATTTAAATCATTCGTATGTGTCTCTCTTGCTGAAGTGTCTGGCAACCGTTTATAAATCACATGTGTTTATATCACCACAGTGCTAAACAAGAAGGTCGTCTTTATGTTCGTTTCGCTTCATCAACCACCGGTACTGGAGGATGAATTCCTTGCAAGTGATACGGTAATGATATTGGTAGACAAACAAGTTTTTTTTTTTAGAGATGATTTGGATGGAATAACTCTCGCTCCTGTAACTGATGCTATGGTAGGTATCACCAGCTGTAGTGTGTGTGTTGGATCTCCCTCTCAGCATGCATGTGTTTACAATGCAGCGCATTTATTACATTGGGAGAATCCTCGCTTCGCTGGGCTTCGGTTGGTGGGAGCCTGAGAGACGATCTGACCCCAATCTTTTTATGACGGGGGCGGAAAGCAACTATGGGTGGATCCCGTCTGGCTTCCTTGCAGCGGTCAGCATGCATGGGAATTGGAAGGTATCTGTGTATCATAGTAAGATACGTGCATGAATAGGGTTGAATGTGATGACCAGGGGAACTCACTCGAGAGCAACTTTGTTCTTTCTGGCGGGTTTCTAAAGTCCTCAGATCTGAGAAATTTCAAGACCCTTGACTTGCTTTTCGATAACCTTAATAGGGTATCCTCTGTCACAGAGATGTTGTTTGAGTTGGGCGGACTCTGATGTTGAGAGTCTCCTCAGTGGAACATATACGTCTGTCTGAAGCAAGCTTTATGGAAGACTTTCCTTGGTGTGTTTAGGATGATACGAGACCCCTGGAGGTACTGATGTGTGTCAGTAGGTTTGAAATAAAGGTCACTCTCCAGATGTCCATCATGTAGACTCACCATGACATCAAGAAAAGGAATGCATTCTTAGGATCATTACAGCTGTAGCTTGATGATGGGATGCGTGGTGTTACAGAGCATGGTGAAATCTCTAGTTGTTCTCCCAGTGCGTCCAAATAATAAAATGATCATCGCTATGTCTCGCATGTAAGTTGTTTGTGATTACTCGCGGGATAGCATTCTCCGTCCAGGTGGCCCATAAACAACCAAGCTCCAGAGGGCGCCATGTGGGTTCCCATCGCTGTCCCAAGAATATTTGAAGATAGTGTTTTATCCCCCAGTTCAAAGCTATTCTGGTTGAGGACAAGCTCCATGAAATACTATGAATGTGAACTTCAGTAGCGCTATGGCCGTTGGACGAGGGAGTACTGGGAGAATTGAAATGAAATCATCTTTCGGTATATATACGATGTACGTCCATGGTACAAGGATGGTGTTCTGAGGAGAGGACCATGTTTACGTTGATACCAGAGAAGATAGTTTACGGCAGGAGTCATTGTCGTCCTGCACGTATGATAGTAAAGTTTTGACATGGGCTTCAGATGTAGAATCAACGAACGATGAAAAATCTTCTCAGTTGCAGTACCACAACCACTGATGATCGGTCTGCCAGTAGGGAAGCTCTCTTACTTCTTTTCTTTTGATTTTAGACAAGTGGCCAAGTCTTGGTTGTTTGTTGATAAGAGCGACTTGCATGTCTGCATCTTAACCAGCACAATACTAAGAGCTCCTTTAACAGCATCAGAACCTTCATGGCAATTTGGCAGTAGGATTTCTATGAGGTTTTTGGAATACTTGGGTGTTCTCAGTTTGCTGTGACATTCAGATAGCTATCAGTAAGTACCATGATATATGGCTGAACCCCTTTCTGCCTCTTTGATGACAACCTCAGTTCTGTTTCTTTGAGGTTATTGATGCTGCATTTCTTCCGTGCTGAGATTGGATAAACTCGCTTGGGAGAACGTTGAGGATTTGTTGTTTCCACGGCAGTAATGTGAGCATCTAAAGGCCGGTCTTTTCCAGATGGAGAGGGTGCCTGAAGAAGGATTTATCATCAGTACTGTTAGAACATTTCCGGCATTCAGAGTTTGTATCAGCTTATAGAGTATTCCTTGAGGCGAGTCCGCCTAGCGCACTGGGGTGGGATCAGCCATGAGTTCTATGGAATTACACCTATAAGTAACGCCTTTTGATCCAGTTTAATTTTATATTTTTTTTCAATCATATTTCATTCTTTAATAAAACCTTGTCAGGAATAGGAATCTACCAATGATTTTTCATAACAAATCGATCTTTTATTTTTTAAATAAAATGGATTTACCTATAAATAGCATAGTTTAAAAAAACTGAAATACAGCCATTACAGTAAGGATCCTCTTTATCAACAGAAGCCGCGGCTGGAGTGACATAATTTTAAACACTTTGACCAATGGCATGGAGGGGGGGCGGGGGGTTCCTATGGAACCACAAAAATTGTTTTCCGCGCTGGCCGCTTACGCTTGGGATTTTTTGGTCGTTTTTTTTTAGACGTTTCTTTTCATACCAAAATATTAAAATCGGGCGGCCAATCCGTTAATGATATATCATGAGAATTTAATTTAAAACTCTGAAGAACCATAGGCTATTTTTTGCTGATATATGTGCACATATACATGTAGTCAATTATTACTAACAATAAAAATAATTAACCCTTAATTTGCTGAAAACAAACAATAATTTGGACGTTGTTACAAACCGTTCTGTACAAACTCTATAGGAAAATGACGTGTATGTTTGCAACACCCGTAACAAATACAAAACTGTCTAACTGAAAGTTTTGTGTTTAAATATATTTATTTGTTTCTTCTAGAGTATATATCATAGCCATTTTTTGCTGATATAATGTGCACCCATACAGGTACGTAAACAATTATTACTTAATAAAAAATAATATATTTTCATCTTTTTACTTTTAACAATTTATTTGTTTTGGACGTTTTTAAAAAAAAACCGTTTACTGTACAACTCTATAGGAAAATGAAGTGTATTTTGCAACCCCGTAAAAAATAGAGAACTGTCTAAAGTTTTGTTGCAAGTTTTTTGTGTTAATAGTGTAAATTTGGATCTTCTAGAGTAAATATCATCATAAAATAAGTTTCAAAAGTTTGATGTACGTGCAAGTTCATTGGGATTTCCCATCCTTTTGCCAATTTTTAGCTTGTTTTGAAAACAAGGTTTTGTCCCTAATTGGCAGCCCAAATGATGAAATTTTCATTTTTGCTGATTTGGTGTTATCTTATGACTCTTTACATGTGGTATAAATTCGTGCAAAAAATAAAATCGGGAAAAGGGTTCCTCTGGTGTCGGTTCCATGTGAACCCCCCCCCCTTGTGGCACTAACGGGCTTAAAAACCCTTCACTGTTCATGGTACAATCCCTGGTCTAATTAATTAAATACGTTCTTTATTCGCTGTCTGATCCTCCGTCATAATCTTTGCCCCTTGCCTTACCTAGAGCATGAAATTTGCAGGAGATAATTTGAATCATGGTTTTTAAAATATCTTCTTTTTTTGAACCGAGATTGACAAGGTCATTTTTTTTTGCAAATGCACCCTATTTTTCTAACTTTCCGAGCCACACAGAATCGGTGTTTTGGCGTGCGGCGAGTCACATTAGGTTTTTTGCTTACAATACTTCCATTTTTAAATTATGAAAAATGCGCACTGAAAGATACCAAAAAGCATATCCTCTTCTAGTGAACCATTCCATGTGAAATAGGACAGGATTTTCCTGCAAACCCGATCGAGCTGATTTGCGACCGAACATCTGCTCGATTATGTGTAACAATTAATCGGTAATTTGACCATAATTATTATTCGATTTCAGTTTTACTTATTTTTTGATCAAAATAGAATATTTAATGACTGATAGGGGTTGGGGCGGGGGGGTGTGGGGCAATCCTTCATTTAACTTTTAAAAGGTCCGTCTATCATTTACCAATTCAATTTTATTTTTACCAAATAAAGGGCTATTCCATCTTTACAAATTAAGGGTTTAATCTTAATTTATCATCAAAGGGTTTATTGTTTCTCTCTTTCGTGAAATAGAAGGGCGCTTTGAGGGTTTTCCTTTTTTTGAAGACACCCTGTAACATTCCTTTTTCTTTCCCAGTTTTGTACATATTTCCTCACCTGCTATTTTATGAGCATTAATCCAGATTCCCTTTACAAGTTTTCTGGTTCTGTAATTTCTTGTTAATTTATAACATATCTTTTCCATTTTTTTTTATTTTTGGCATTTTCATTATATATTTATTGTGCAGAGTAAGCGATTTATATATTTTATTGGTACATTTTCCAAGCACATTTCAAGATGGTTCTGGGTGTCCTTATCTGCTTGTTGAACGTTTTCATTTTTGGGTGTCCCAACTGTATTGATTGTTGTTTAGGGGTTTTTGTTTTTTGTAACTCGGTATATTTCTGGCATGGAGAGGCACACTTGTGCCGCGGATTTGACTAGTTTTGGTGTATAATAGTTCCCTTAATGCATTAAAGGCTAGCATTGTTGCGAGTTCGCATTCCTTCAACTCATATGGCTCACCAGTAATTTCCGCGAAAAAAACTCTAATTCAAAATCTGAGTCGATTCAGACTGCGTTTTTTGAGCAAAGCAAACAAAAGTGTGGTGCGCCATTTCGGCCAACTTAACTGTAATAGTCCCTGGCAATAATTTCAAATTGAAAAATTCTTTCGCCTAAAATCACCCTCCAAAACAAGTGCTTTAAGCATTATTATTAATTGTGTGGTACTTTTAATTTACATGTGAATGCCATCGTGACATTGTTCAAGTTAAATTGTAAAAAGTTCTGTCAGTTTAATATGAAAGAAATAGTTAATTGAAATGTGTCATGTTTACATTGAAAATAATCTTTTGACTGTTGCCATGCCAAAATTAAAAAGGGGGAATAATGGTGCTTGGCTGCCATCCTGAAAATGTTCATAGTATTTACACTTATTTTAAACTTTAAGCCAATTCTCATTGTTGATCAAAGTCTAAATCTAATAACGAGAAGTAATATAGGCTCGATGTCGCCGAAATCAAATAATTGCCAAGACAATTACGATCTCTATATTAAGCTATCATTCTGAAACGAAGCAAAGCTTCACGTCACATCATAATATATGTCTTTAAACATTCGGTAACATTAAATATCCAAGTTTGGTTAATTAAATTATAGTTGGACTAGCGGGCCTCATTCAATGTTCGGACTAGCGGACCCTTTATTTCGTATTCGGAATAGCGGACCTTATTCAACATTCGGATTAGCGGGCCTTATAAACTATTCGGAATAGGGGACCCTTTTCAATAGCGTGAATGCTAGCGCGGGCCTATATTCATATTCGAATGCGGGCCTTATTCATATTCGGAATAGCGACCTTACTAATATTCGGAATAGCGGGACCTCCTTCGGATTAGCGGACCTGGTACAATTTTCGGAGTAGCGGAACCTTATTAATATCCGGAATAGCGGAAGACCTTCGGATTAGCGGGGCCTTATAAAATTTCGGAATAGGGAACCTTATTCAATATCCGGAATAGCGGGCCTTCGAAATACGGACCTTTTCAAATTCGGAATAGCTCGACCTTATTTAAATTCGGAATAGCGGACCTTTGGATTACGGACCCTTTGTTTAAAAAATAAAAATATTCGGAATAGCGGACCGTCGTAATAAGCAAACCCTATATAATATTCTGAATATCGGACCTTCGGAATAGCAACCCCTATATAACTATTTCGGAATAGCGGACCTTCGGGATAGCGACCTTCGGAATAGCGGCCCTTCGGGATAGCGGACCTCGGAATAGCGGACATATATTCGGAATTTAGCGGGCCTTTATTTCAATTGTCGGAATAGCGGACCCACTCGGGATAGGAAATTACGTGGTTCGTATAGCGGGCCTTTCGGAATAGCGGACCTTCGAATAGCGGGCTTCGGAATACAGGCTGACCCCGAGTGATCAACCCTTTTAGTGACCGCTCCCATTCACCGCTAGTAGTATTAAAACTCTAACACATACAATTGCCCAGGCAATTGCCCCAGTGTGTAACAGTCAGGCCGACCTTTTTCAAGACATGCCCTAAACACGTTTATATAGGCCATCCAACTTAGCAAAAATAATAGCTGTACCTGAAAAATTCGAACAAAATGACTTTTTGTTGGAAACTCTCTAAGAACCTTCCCACAATTTACATATTAAATAGAAAAAAATGGGATGCTTGGGAAAAAATGGGAAATTCCGCCTAAACCAAATGGCCGCCATCCTATATATTTCCATAATAAGCAATTAGACACTTATTTTGGGTAAATATCACACAATTATAGCATTATTCAAGTGTTCTGTATGAATATAATCTAAGTTTTACAGAGAGGGCCAATTGAAATACAAATGGTGCAATTTTTAAAATGGCAGCCAATTTCCTTTCCCGCCAAAATGAATTTTTTTTATAATGAAATTTATTTAAAAAAGGATGATCTGTGTCTATATCGTATATTGATGCTAAAATTGGACTGAAATCCGTGAACATGTACATTTACAAACTTGGGTAAAAAACTTTGTAACTGTTGTTCAAAAGTAACACTCCAGGAATTTTTAGGGCAGGCCTAAAACTTGATTTTATTCACCGTTGTTCTATAATCATTTAACTTCTTATCTTGACATAATTTTGATACCTTTTGATGTGAACAGTAAATCCACAGTGCTGAAATACTACTAGGTAATGATAACAAAGGCGGTTCTCGAACCACAAAGGTCCCCCGCTCTCGCGTAATTAAAAGGAGTAAAAGTAACATACCTTAAAGATCACAGGGAGGATTGTGATGGAAACCCAGAGGCTTTTTTTTTCCCTAACATACAATTCATGACCTTGGGCATGACCCGAAAATTCTGGTTTCAATGTTGACTACACCCACCAAGTTTCATGACCATACAAACCATTTGCAGTGATTGACCTCAGAAGACCCAGAAATGACCTTGAAAAAATTGGCATAAAATGTTGACTGCACCCCACCAGTTTCATGACCATAACACCATAGAATATGATTTGAACCTTGGATGTGACCCCAGCATGACCTTGAAACGACCTTCAAAATTTTCGGGGGGCACTGAATTTGACGCGCACCACACCAAGTTTTCATCATCCTACCACAATTGACTAGGTTTAAAGCAATTTTTGCCCACATGACCTCATCCGCCGCCTACTTAAGCGACATATAATGGTCAAAGATGGACACAGACTTTGCTTATTATCAAAATCTTCTGCTGACGAGTTTTATAGCAATTTACCCTATTTTTACCATTTTTTTGACCTCATTTGACCTTGAAGACCCATGACACATTACCCCCTTCGGCTCCACCCAGTGCGTACTTGAGATAACATCTATGTTGCGCATATGACACCAACGATACCCACACTTGCTTATTTTCCAAAGATAACGCGCTGGGAACCAAACACACACCCACACGCACCACACGGACGGGGGCATTTCTTATAGTCCCCCTTCGCCAACAAAAGTTGGCCGGGGACCCACAAGCAAACAAAACCAATCCTTTTATAAACCGAATATTGGTGGCGGTATTCCGTTGCCACGTGCTGTGCTCAGAGAGGCACAGAGAAGCAAACGACCTTGTGGAATTTAAAATCACACGAAAAAACAGTTTTGGACTAAATAATAAATATTTAACATGCTTTCACTCAAGAACATATCATTACTGTAATAGGTGCAAACTGATGAGATACGGTCGATAGGTCCGGACCGTTGAAAACTTTGTTCTTGCTAAGGCTAACATGGCTTGATGGACAAACTTGAAAGCCGAAAATTTCGGCAATTAGATAATCATTAATAAATATGTAAATTTTTAAAGTATTATTTATCCAATGATAAATTTTAATAATGACTGAGATCTCATGTCCTCATATCCCTTTCATACTATCGCCAAGTTACCTGTTCCCCGGTGTAAAGAACATGAGTGTCCCCCCCCCCCCCCCCATGAGGGGCCTAGCTACCATAGCAACATGGTACGGAATAAATCCGCTGACCTTGTAAAACAGAACCGAGTCCTTGGATTACAGTGGGCTGAAACAGATGCATCATCACGCATGGCGAACACAATGACAGATGGGTGGTAGGACCTCAGTCACATGAACACTGTATTATATGACACCGGGACTTGCCTTTTAAAATGCTTAAGACGCATAACATTTTGGCATTTGTTAGAAGAATGAACCTCCTAATAATATGAGTTTAAACAAATTAAAAAAAGCACTTGATCCAATTTGATTACGTACTGAGATATTCACGTCCCCAAACTCTCCCTTGTTAGCTACTGAGAGCACAAATGAATGATCTCAAATGCCCGTGCTGCCAACTCAATACCGAGCACCTCCCTCGCAAATGTTCGTTATATAGGGTTATTGATAAGATTACACTCGCTCTGTCAAAAAAGAGATCACCAAACTTCATCGATGAGTTACCATCTGCTTGCCAACTAAAGAGGGAAAGGGGCCCAGGGGTAGAATACCAGCGGAGTTCGTGATCCACTGTGGCCCGCGATGGTCTTGAATTCTACACAATGTTGCCTTACCAAACCAGCCCTTAACCCAGATCTGGAAGAGGGCTACCATCATCACACTCTCCAAACCAAACAGTCTGTTTGACAACCCCGAAAACACTGCCCAATAATTCACTAACTGTGGTTTCCTTCAAAAAACTCCTTGAGAGGCTGATTCTGGCCCGGCTGAAGCCACTCGCCGAATCCCATCTAACTGACGAACACGCAGGATTTCGCCGTGGCCGGAGTCCTATCCATCAGATCGTAACTCACAAATGATATTGAGGAGAGCGCTTTGAAAAGCGTCGTAAGGCAGGCGTCATCTGTGTGGACCTTACTGCAAGCATATTATCCGTGTGGCACCAGGCCTATAATTGCTCAAGTTTCTCAGGACCATCCCGGAATCGTCACCTTGTGTAATTCATATGTAATATAGCTTGCAAACCTTTGTTCTTAAGAACCAGTGATGAGCAAGCAGTCGACTGCGTCGTTTGAGAACAGGAATCCCACAAGATCAGACTGCTCCCATGCTGTTCAACTTGGATATGGTATATCAGCTACGCCGCGATCTTGCCCTTCTTCACTTGGAACAAAAGTTCAACTGAAGCATAAAGTACATTTACTGCAGATATGGCCCTACTTGCGCAGCGTATACGACCTGGAGACTCAGCTGAGTGAAGCCAAGGTCCACCGCACTTGCCTCCATCTTTAACACCCAAAGAGGCTCTCGCCACTTCAATCAACCTCAATGGGCGTCTCTGCCTTACAATCTTACGCCTGGGAGTGCGCTTCATCAGCCAGCTTACTTATCGGCAGCTTACTTATCTCGAGTCAGTATGTGCAACTTTAGGTATCTATCTTCGAGGAATAAACTCCTGTGCAGACTTGCTTGATCTTCATGGGTTGCTAGGCCCCCTCCACTCTACGCACCACCGCCCTGGTTCGGCTACAGTGATGCTGAATATGCCATCCCAGCAATGGTGCGGCAATGCTCTCAACATAAAGAAGCTGGACCCCGGGGACAGAGGACCAAAAAAGGGTCTTTGGGTGAGAGACAGCCAAAATTGCCCCAAAATAAGGGGTTTTGGGTGACAATTTACCAAAAAAAATAGAAAACTTATAGGGGTCTTTGAGTGAACATTTTCCAAATTTCCCCAAAATAGGGGTCTTTGGCTGACAGTTTGGTAAAATTGGTAAAAAATATCGGGTCTTTGGTGACATTTTCAAGTAAGTATATGGGTTCTTGGGTTGACAGAGATGTCTGAAAATGGGGTTACTTAACAGCTTTACATGCGTGTCACCTCCCAGATAGGAGCCCCCCCGGGAGCTGGACACCATACTCAACGAGACCCTGAGAACCATTAACCCCTCCAAGTAAGCTGCCTTTGTCCACTCTATCATTTCTACCAGTGCTTTCAGGCATTTCACCTGCAGTGCTTCGGACATCAAAAAAAAATACACCTAACTGTCGAATAAGGCTCTGTTAGGACAAGCACCCTGCTGCATATACACTGTCAAAGAATCTCACCACTCGGCAGACATAGACTGCGCTCTCGCGACCTTTCTGTCGACAACGCTGCCTAAACGCTCCAGCCAGCTCCCCATTCAACTTCTTCCAGACGTGACACTGCCTTGGCTAGATCCTCCTACTCCAATGCCATACCAATCCCGGAGACCAATTCACTATCAAGCTATGACAGAACTCCCCCCTTGCAAGCAATCTTACTCCCACTTCCATGACCGTAAGGAATGGGTCACACCTTGACAGGTTTTCGCACAGGGGTCGGTCGCTTCAACAGCATATCCGCCGAAATGTAGGCTGCGACCATCTCCAGCCTGCAATTGGCTCCACTCCTCACAGACTGCGGATCACATTCTCAATGAGTGCCCTAGCTACCTTTCGTTCGTCCACCGTTGTCTATGGACTTCTCAACCACCCCACCAATCAACAGTGAGCTTTGTTCCACTAACTTTAACACATTTAGCTGCTGCCCAGATGCAAGAACAATGTCGTTTAAAAATTGCTCTATCCGGATTACATGACAAACCGACGCGACGTAAAAATATTACCCTTTGGTTTTGGCGGGAAAATGGCAGCATCTTTGATATTACAGCCATCTTGCATTATATTACTCCAATGTTTACATAAACGTAATAAATGTAGGAGTATCTAAGCCAAATAATATGTGGCAATGATAATTATAGCAGAAAAAAACAGTGATATATATTACTGAAAAAATAGTGCTTTTTTTGGCGGGAAAATGGCCACCATCTTATATAAATGGCCGTCTATTGATTAACGGTCAACCAAATATACAAGTCATCTCACTTTGTCATGGTCACTATGAAAATATTATTATTTATACAGGCTTCCGAGTGGTACAAAAAGAAATCTTTGTATTGTACCGTTTTTTTGTGTAAGTGCCCCGGATGCAATACAATATTCTTTTGAATATGTATCGCATCCGGGCATGTTAGTGAGAACGCCATCAATTAAGCACGATCGTCAGACTGTTATACTGGGTGGGGCCGGTGGTTTTGATTCATGTTGATCAGACTCTCCACTGCAATGCAATTTTTTGGTTTGAGTCAAGTCCTGTATTTAAAAATAATAATATTTGAATGGGCTTTTTTTTCGTATGACAGAAATTTGCACTCGCTTAGAAAACTATTGTACTCGTCTTCGACTCGTACAATATTTTTCTAGCTCGTTCAATATTCTTTGGTATCATACTCCAAAGAATTCAATTTATAAAATTATCTGATAATGGTTACTTTTACAATGAACATCTGATTATCATGCAGGAAAACCATAATGTGAAAAAATGGACTTAACCGGCCTTTTGTGTTTTATGCAAATTATACCATTTTTTTCCCAAGCTTCCATTTTTTTTTTCTATTTTTAATATGTTGTTTGGTAGGTCTGTTCGGATGTAATTACAGCAAAAAGTATTTCCTGTTGCAATTTTTTTTTTCCAGTTCAAAACCACAGCTTGACTGGACTATTCAACATTGCTGTTAAAACTGGTCCCCTAATGGCAATACCTCATTTGCATCAATGTGACTTCTATTGACTGTTCTACGGAAGGTGGTGCATGTCGGCCATAATTAAAGGTGCCTTGTTCCGATTTGTCTATTGTGTTCTCTACTTTTATATGAGCGACTGGCACTTGCACATAAGCCCCCTCAAGTACCTGTGTGAAAAATCAAAGCTTGTGGTTTGACGGTAGAAGCATTAATCATATTACAAGACCCTATTCACTATTGTGCTAATATGATGGTTAACCATAAATAGGTGGTATTGTTGTATATTCTTCTTGGAATGAAAGGATTTGAGGCTCACATGTCCGACGCACAATGAGAAAAATACGATCGGAACATACACCTTTAAACCCGTCCTTGCTGGCTGTGAATTGACACGCGAGGAACAAACGGTGCAACACACTAAAATGCGTTAGACTTGTCAAAGTCTTGTGAACCATTTACGCGTAGCAAATACCGGTAGTGGGCGCAAAAATTAATGTGGCTTGTAAGTGTTGCAGTATGTGTGTGATAGTGTCATGTGTTAGTGTGTGTGTATTTTGGTGTGTGATTGAAAATGGCGTGCCTTCGCACTTCTTCTTGTAGTATTGCATAAACATATCACTTTTATTTGCGAGCGGTAGCGAGCCGGAAATTTTTGAACTTGTGTCGGCAAATGGACAGTTTTGTTGGGAACGACGACTCCCTGCAAGAAAATAACAGTTTTTCCAACTAACGACCACTAGCTTTATTAAAATCACAACGCCAACTTTACCTTAACGCCGAACAAAGGCTGAGAAGTGGTCGGACGTAATTTAATTGTCATGAATGAATGCAGCTACACTCTCCTTGATTTTGCGTTAACTCTCTTTGAGACTCAATTTGAGTTTTTTTTTTTTCTAATAATAATCAATTTTGATTTTTCCTTTATGGGAGCCCTTTCTTTGACTTTTTTCGTACCTTTTTATCTCTATAGGCCTATTCCTCTTTTAGATTTCCCTTTTGCACCCCTTAAACTTTTTTGTTCAACCCCTTTCCTTCTTTTCTGTTTTTGACACCCCTTTTTTTATTTCTATATCCCCTTTTCTTGCCAGTTTCAGTTGCTGTTTTCGCGCCCTTTCCTATTTTTTCAACCCTTTTCTTTTTTCTTTTCTGTTTTGACGCCCCTTTTATTCCCTTTAAACTCCAATTTCCTTTGCTATTCTTTGCGTCCGTTTCCTTAAACTATTTTAGAACACTTTTCGGTTTTTTTAGCGCCCCTTTAATTCCTTAAACTTTTTCTCAACCTTTTATGCTTTTACTTTTGACCCCCTTATTTTTCTTTTCTTTACACCTTCCTTTGTTCCTTTTTGGCGCCCTTTCCTTTCTACGTTTTTCTTTTCTTTTGTCTTTTTTGCTGCACCTTATCAACACCCCTTCGCTTCTCTATTACTTTGCTTTTCTTATACTATAAGTGCTTTTTGGCGCCCCTTCCTTTACTATTTTTATACGTTCTCTTTTTTCATTGTTTATTCAGATTTCCCTTTTATAATCCCCATTTTCGCCCTAATTTTGGAGCTTCTTAGCTTTCCCTTACAGTTCCATCCTTTGTAATTGTCCCCTTCCCCCTTTTCATTTCCCTTTCCTCCCCTTAATTTGCTTTCTTTGTCCTTCCCCTTTCCTTTCCTTTTCACCTTTCCTTTCCTTTTCACCTTTCCTTTCCTTTTCTTCTTCTCCCTTTCCTTCTTTTTCTCTTTTCCTTCTTTTTGGCGCCCCTCTTGGCCACCCGGGGGGCAAGCGCCCCCTTTGCCCCCCCAAGATACGCCACTGATGTCAGTGTCACTATAACTTCTGTCCCCCTGTCGTATCGGGAAACGCTCATAGCTACAATCGTCGCCAAGTGTCTTGGAACACTTAAACGCATTCGGGTGTAAATAAATGTCCCCCGCTCCCCTGTACATCAATGTTGTTAAGAGATCAACGTTTGATCGTGTTGTGAAGGGGTCTCAACATTGTCTGATGGGGAGGGGGAAGGGTAAAACAAATCTCCCAGCTCCTGCTTTCCCTTGGAGTTTGGAGAATGGTTATATTCACTCATAGTAAAATCTCACGCTTGATTGCACTAAGACAGCACGGGGTGTTCCAAGTACTTTTTGCGAGGATTGTAGCTCAAGAACGGTTTAAGTTAAGAACATATTTTTTCAGGAGAAGAAGATAGTATCATCACTCAAATAATACTATAATATTTTTTGAAATAGAATCATGTTTCTGTGCTTTTCATGTATTTATTCATTTGATTTAAAAAAATCATTTGAAAATGATACTATATTTAATAAAGTTTTAATGTTTATACACTTAAAAAAATGAGCATTGTAATAGTTAAGACTGAAATATTAACACATGAAACCCGTGTTAATTGCTATTTTGAGTCACTTTTCATAGTAGCTCTTGAATATGGGCACCGTTAGATTTAGATGTCATTATTAGCAAAACAGTACGTAACATTAGATTCATTTCATTTAATAGAGTTAATCAGTTACTTGAGTGGACCGTTAAGAGGTCGCAGGTTCAATAAAACCGAGTTCATTCGACTTCTGGGTTGTGGCTGTTATTAACATTTTGGAATTGGTTTATCTTGTTTACAGTTTTGTTTTGTGGGTTATTTGTTTAAAAGTCAATTTCAAGTTGATTGTTAATACAAAAATTTTCGGGTTCAATCATCACCAACGTCGTCATCATCATCATCATCATTGTAGGTTTATCTCGAAAAACTAGAAAACCCATGTTTATCTAGAAAAAACAATTTATCGGGAGAAAAACATAGTTTGTCTAGAAAAAACAGTTTATCAAGCGAAAACTATGTTTATCAAGCAAAACATAGTTTATCAAGCGATAAAAACTATGTTTAACAATATCTAGAAAAAAACATAGGCCTATTTTATCAAGATAGATAAACTATTTGTATCTAGAAAAACTTTATGCTTTTGAGAAATGTGATGTTTAATATTTTCTACTAAGCAAATCTATTCATTACTCAAAATGTAATCATCTCATAAAGCTCATATACGGTATGGTACTGTAAGCAAACATTATATAAACAAAGAACAATTTTTAATTATGAACAGCAGAATTAAAGAAATTCTTTAATATTTCTTTCAGTGCTGAGTTACGTCTCTGTGATTGTCAACCCTCGATGTGTATTTTGTAATGTACAACAAGCCCCCAAATAACTTTGAGCCATTCTGTACCATCAAAATGCACGAAAAATAAGTTAAATCGGCACGTAACTCTTCAACATGCTAAAAATCATGATTTTTATGCATTTTTGGGAAAATTTGCGTAATTTATTAGCCATTTACTAAAAAAAGTAACAAAAGGTGGGTTTTCAAACTTTCCAAAAAACTGACCAGCATTGTTTTCTTCTACAAGAAACAAAATTAACTCAATTCATCATGTATATGTTATGGATAACATATTAGCAAAATACCAAAGTTTGCTAAATTTTGACCCCAAAATGCCATTTATATTACCTTAAAATAGTTATAACTACCCAATTAAACCAAATATAGATTTAAAAATAACACGATCTTATAAAACTAATTGTTATTTATAGTGGATAATAATTATAGGACCATTGAGATTCAGGTTTTGAAATTATGCTCAAAAGTGTTACCCCTACCCCTAAAACATTGGCCCCAAAATCGCCCAATTGGGGCATATACAGTGAAATAATACTGTACTATATGGGTAAACATAGTTTATCGAGAGAAAAACTGTGTTAATCTAGAAAAACTTAAGGTTTCAAGAGAAAAACTCTGTTTATCTAGTAAAACAATAGTTTATCAAGATAAAAAAGAACTATGTTCATCTAGAAAAGATTTTAGTTTATCAACAGAAAAACTTTGCTTTTCTAGAAAAACTTAGTTTTTCTCATTTTCTCATGATAAAGAAAAACGTAATTTTTCAAGATAGAAAACTATATGTTATAAGCATATTTTATACTGCAACACAAAAGGGGTCAGAATCACGTCCTCACGCCAAGTGCAGGCCAGTACTTCAGCTAAGGTATAGTAAAACAATTTAAGCTAAGTTTAATATTACACATAAAGAAATTGCACACAAGATAAGAACTTTTAAAGTGCAGACTGGAGACTTGTTTTTATCATCAAAAGAAAGCAAAATTTTAATTAAGTACATATTGAAATCATTCTGCAAAGGTTTTAGACATAAATGTCAGATTCTATTTTGGACCATTTGCAGCTGTTATGCACAGCTTAAAATAGCTGTTACAATATAAGGCAATTTAGTACATTGCACTTAATTAGCAAACACTCAATGAGATTAGGTAACTGGCAACCCAGTGATTAGTGTCTACAAATATGTCGTAAATAAATCTAGATGTGTGATACATAACGTGTCGATAAATCTAATTAATATGTCGTAATAAAGCTAGATGTGTGATACATAACGTGTCGATAAATCTAATTAAACCCCTCGTCCACCGAAGGGGGGTTACCACCCCCTTCAGGTTTTCCCAGGCTTGCTTAAACCCCCTTTTTGGTGCCAAATTATTTAATGTAATTCTCAATTGACATTTTCCGCTCCTTTTCACCAAAACAAACACATCCACCGGGGTATAGGTAAGATACAGGGTGATCCCAAAGTGATGGATAGGGGTGGCGGGTGGCAACCACCCCCCTTTCGGGAGAGAAGTACCAACATGCCTAACACAATACAGGAATATCACAGACACTTGATCTTGGTACCAATAGATAGCTATGCTCCCCTATTGATACCAAAATGAGTACCAACATGCCTAGCATTACGTCACAATGTCGTCATAAAGTTCACATGTCAGCAAAACTGCCAATTTCATAGGGGAAAATTCAATTTTTCGCCAAAAAGGTTAGAAATATCAGATTTTCATGCGCGGTTTTTGACTCTACTTGATGAGAAATGACTACTCATATAATTAGAGCATTTTAGTGCTATAATAGGTATTTTGAGTGAGAAGTCGCAAAATTACGAAATATCAATTTTCCACCCTATATTCAGTATTTTCGTACTTTCCTCAACATATGACATCATGGTGACGTCATAGAGGGAATGTTGGTATATTTTTGGTACCAATGGGAAGAAGAAACTCTAAGCTATCCTTTGGTACCAAATTACAGGAATCGGATGTTCAGTAACGAAAATCACGGTGGGGTGGTAACCACCCCCTTCGGGAGTTTTGTTACAAAAATGGCTCACGTAGACGAGGGTTAATATGTCGTAAATAAAGCTAGATGTGTGATACATAACGTGTCGATAAATCTAATATGTCGTAAATAAAGCTAGATGTGTGATACATGACGTGTCGATAAATCTAATTAATATGTCGTAAATAAAGCTAGGTGTGTGACACATAACGTGTCGATAAATCTAATTAATATGTCGCAAATAAAGCTAGGTGTGTGATACATAACGTGTCGATAAATGTAATTAATATGTCGTAAATAAAGCTAGATGTGTGATACATAACGTGTCGATAAATCTAATTAATATGTCGTAAATAAAGCTAGATGTGTGATACATGACGTGTCGATAAATCTAATTAATATGTCGTAAATAAAGCTAGGTGTGTGACACATAACGTGTCGATAAATCTAATTAATATGTCGCAAATAAAGCTAGGTGTGTGATACATAACGTGTCGATAAATGTAATTAATATGTCGTAAATAAAGCTACATGTGTGATACATAACGTGTCGATAAATCTAATTAATATGTCGTAAATAAAGCTACATGTGTGATACATAACGTGTCGATAAATCTAATTAATATGTCGTAAATAAAGCTACATGTGTGATACATAACGTGTCGATAAATCTAATATGTCGCAAATAAAGCTACATGTGTGATACATAACGTGTCGATAAATCTAATATGTCGCAAATAAAGCTAGGTGTGTGATACATAACGTGTCGATAAATGTAATTAATATGTCGTAAATAAAGCTAGATGTGTGATACATAACGTGTCGATAAATCTAATTAATATGTCGTAAATAAAGCTAGATGTGTGATACATATATACGTGTAGATAAATGTCATTACTTGTACTGATTAGCATCACCCATTAACTATCCTGACGGTTAGAAAACATGGCCTACAAACTCTTCGACAGTTTCATGGTGTCTCTGATTTTTGAGCATAGCATGAGACTTCCGACAGCCTTTTTTGACGTTCTTCAGTCTGGGAAGTCTTTTGTCGTGTTATTTTAGCTTACATGCAAGAGCTCTACAATTGTTTCCTGGTCTTAAAAATCATTCTCTGAAAAATTCCTTTTTGAGCGCAACATGGGACTTCGGAAGGACGTTGGTGACATTATTACAGGCTGGGCAGTCTCAATTCGTGTAGATTTAGAGTATTGGCCTATATACATATGTTTCCTGATGTCAAAACCCTGATTTTTATTTTCAGCATGAGACTTCCGAGGGCTTTTTTGACGTTTATATCTCTATTCTTCCAATGGCGTAGACTATCATTTCCAAGCAAAATTAAGAAGTTTAATGAAAACAATACTTTTGACAAAAGAATCAATTTATCTGATAGTTATGTAAGACATACCAACTATTGATAAAATCAGAATACCGCTTTCCTCCATAGTTCACTTGGAATTGGGCAAATGAATCATGAAAGCATCCGTCCTTCGGAAGGGACGTTAAGCCGTCGGACCCGTGTGCAGAGAGTCACCTGTACATCGCAGACAGTTTCGATAAAGAGTAGGATAAAACCCCTGATTGTTCCCAATCCGCCCAACCTCATACCGGTCAATGTTAGGAGCGTCCCTATCATGGATACACGCGGCCCCGGATCAGCTTACTCAGCTCAATTAATCCTAACATCCAAGTCATTACCAATGACTTGCACGAACGAACGATAAATTCTATAAAAAAAAAAAGACACAACAACGTGTAAGAATAGAATTTCATAATTAGGTAAATAGCTGTCAAATTTACTAATTTAAGGTTTTTACTTAATTATTAAGAGTTTCTATGCTTACATAATTTGTGCAATTTTTGCACGACTTATATGTAATTTTTTCTGTTTGAACTACTACCGACTTGAAACAACGTTTACATAATACAAGGTAACCGGTTCCTATATCTACAAAACCCCAGTCTATCTAGGCCTTCTTGTTTTCTTTCTTTGGGGTAAACAGCCAATCCTCGCAGACAACGTAAGGTAAAAGGTCTTCTGACTCGGTGTCCATGATTTCCAGTGCGGTGCTCAACTTATTCAGGATAGGTTGGACCCTGTACAGAAAAACAATAGCAATCGTAAATATTTTGAATTTCGATTTAATTTAATCAATTGTTTAAAGTATACCGTGAAGGATATATCCCAATGACCTCCAGTTATATGGAGGCCGGTGGGACATATCGTGAAATTAAAAAAATGTTGCACAAGCAAGATTGCACGATGACCTTGACCTTGATAAAAATCACTGAATCATAGATATGTTGTTTGTTTAATAAAACAAATAATCTTAATATACTTTCAATGTTGAAAAAAATGAAAGAAACGATTAAACATAAAGCCAGATATGACCAACCTTTGTAAGACACACACCTTTTTCCTCATTCAATGGGATTTAGCAAGATATTACGTAAGTACGAGATCGGGGCATAGATTTATGCACCATGTAATTTGTGCTTTATGATTTATGTGAAATAGCCCATAATCTTCTTTTTGATCTTCAAAAAAGAAGTTAATGTTCACACAATATCACCAATTAATCATGATGTGTCAAATGAAAAGGGTTTAACACTGACTACTCTAATCCAGGTATAGATACAATGCCAATAGGGACTAAAACTCTTTGCAATCCTAAACAATGGGAAGTTCTTGTTTTCATTCTCTGTAACAGGTGAATCGGTGTTTGGATTCGTCATATCAGTGGTTGCTCGTATAAATAAATTCAATGATTAATACCGTAGTGAAATAATCAAGAAATGTTAGCATTAAGTTGGAACAAAGGCACATGATATTCGTACATTCTCACAAACACAAAGTTTAATGTGTGTAAACTCCCATAGAAATGGAGAAAAAAAGGTTGTGTGGCTCAACCAAAATGGTCATTTCTGGCTTATTGTTAATGGATTCTTTCATTTTTTCAAATTTGGACGGACTATTAGAGGTGTTTTTTTAACACTTGTGTGCGCTGGCTATATCCAGGGAAAGATAATAAATATTCATCCTGTCTACCTGGAGACACTTTTGTAGTTAAAATATTCCAAGAAATTACCACACACCTCAAGATGACAATGGGAATTCCCCCACCCTTCTAAAATGTGATGGGAATTCCCATAGTAAAATCCAAAAATGTGCATGGGAATTCCCATCAAGAAATCGTAAGTGCATGGCAATTCCCCCCAATGAAATAGTAAAAAGATAATATCCAACATTCCAATTGTGTTACTTGAACAGATGCAATGAGTAAGTAATTAAGTAGCTAAAACCCAAAGACGACTCTGGGAATCCCCCGCGGAATTCCCATGACTTACCGACCCACCGAAAACATCAAATTTTCCACAAAGAACAAAGCATACTATACTTAGTATATGCTCGTTTATTTCGTTCTCGTAGGTAACAAACACCCCCACTGATGACATGATGAAAAATGCCATGGAAGTCCCACGAGAATTCCCACCTCTAATTAGCAAAAACAGCTGGGGAATTCCCATAGGCAGTTCGAATTTGAAAATTGTCAATCTTTATCTCTTTGGAAGGTGCGGATAATTTCTGAATAGCCCTATAGGACGACGGGGGTGGCAAAACGGCAATTCACTTTGCCTTTATAGTACGGGACAGGGTCGATTGACTTTTTTGAATTTGGTGACTAGGTTTTCAATCCACGGTCGCTCTTGAAGAATTTGCCCAGTACTTTAGTTTCCTTCTGCTTCTTAAACTGGATCTCTTGTCAAAATCTATTCGCACAGTCTTGATCAAAATTTTGCGTGTACAGCAAGGTACGAGTTATAAAAACCAAGGCAAGAGTTCCATATGTACACCTTCAAAACTCGCTTTATAAGAGATTTGCCCCGAAACTATGCTCCAGGAGAAGCTGCTCCAGGACCATATGCTCTGCAGCCCATATGTCCTGGAGCAGATGGTCCGGAGCATATGGTCCGGAGCATAATAATCTGGAAAAATATTCTAAGTCACAATAGCTCCAGGAGCATATTGGAATACGGCAACGGTCCAGGAGCATATGGCAAATATTGTCCTGGAGCAGTGGAGAAATATTCTAAGTCAAATACTGCTCCAGGAGCATATTTGCATTAGGATCCTGGGACCATTTGCGTTATTCAAATATGCTCCTGGAGAAGATTCTGACTTGAATATTTTCCAGATTATTTATGCTCCAGGACCATATGCTCCAGACCAGATGCTCCAGGACCATATGCTCCAGGAAGGGCATGTGGTCCTGGAGCAGCTGGTCATGGGCCGGGCATAATTCGGGCAAAAATCTCATTGAAGCTCAAACAATCTACAGGAAACCAGACATTTTTTTACAAATTTTTGGCCTTAGTGTTAGGGTTTTTTGTGTTAGGTTATAAATAAAAATTGAATTTGTTCCTGTAGAATTTTTAGGGTGGTAATATGCTGAAAATCTTCCAAAACTTGCAAAATGTTTGTAGTAAAGCGAGTACCCTTTAATGTTAAAAGTGTGTGATAAAGTATTTCGCATCCACCATTTCTCTTTCCGATTTCTTGTAGCAATGAATAGAACCAGGGTTCGCTTTCCTTGGACACTGTCTGTAATCTTTAAAATACTGTGTCAGAAAAACATCATTAAGGTTTGCAATACTCATTACAGTTAATTAACTAACATGCATTAGATAAGGATAAGGAATGAAGCATATTAAACAAAGATGGGGGTCCCAAAAGACTATACAGGGTCAAAATTGAAAAGTGGTTCCATGTGTTGCATCTACACATCCATCCAAATTGTTCGTTTGAATCACAGGGATTAACAAAAAGTATAGTTTTTGGTGCTACTCCGACTTACCCTTACTGGAGATTTAAACTGAAAACCGTTATTATAGGTCAAAGGTTTAAGCCTTTATTTAGCTTCACAGGATCAAATACTAAAAAATGCTCCTTTTGTGTTATTTTAAAATACCAAGTCCATGATGGGTGCTTGTTCAATCTGGATTCAATTTCTTGAACTGCCAACAGATGCCATATACTTCGTGTGTGCAAAGTGGTTTTTTGACCTTTTTTTTCTCTAAATGGAGGCCATTTTTGTCATTTTCAGCTGGTTTTCACCGGCCGCTTCACATTCAACCAGGTTCCAACAGATTTGTAGTTAATAAATACCTTCAAAATATTTTGAATGTGTATTATTTTATAATCAAATAGAAAGCGTATTTGAAATTTGCAGACGAAAAAGGTAACTTTTTTTGGACCACTCTGTATGACATTTGACGTGGCTAGTGTGATTCTTTGACTGTATCCAACAAATGAGGTATCCAATATGTTGCACATATGACTCACGTTTTGGTCTAATTGACTTTACTTTTCAAAACGCCAGTCAACTTTTACATTTTCACCAGGGGGGTAGGACGCCACCTAACATCACCAGCAATTCAAAAACGGCATCAACTTCCGGGTGCTAGCTCCTGTTTCAAAGACTAACGGTAGGAGGGCGCTCTTACGCATCATCGAACGGTCATACACAAGCTTGACTAAAAGAATCGGCCTTGTCACTAATATTTAAATCTAAATGACCGTTATTGGGAAATTACAACTATTTTGGCCGCGGGGTTAATCCACTACCCCCGACGGATTTTGAAGTCAATATTTTTTTCTTACTTTTCATGAATATTACTAAGATCTTTTGACAAAAGGTTTAAGAGATGGATTTTTTAAATGTCACTGGGCCGAGACTGCCTAGTAATGCACGTAGCAGTTCCCCAATTACCGTTTGGAATCCCCATGCCCAATCGAGCAGATCGTGTCCTACCCCCCCTGTTTTCAAGCCTACTTACATTTTGACCTCACATTACCTTTAGCCTTGGTATGTGACATTGACCTCATCATCAAACCTCCATCCCAACAATCCCACCAATAAAGGGATCAACTGTTTCATCTATGACTCAACGTTGTTTGAAATCCACCATCGAAGTATGCGATAGTACAGTGCAAAAACGTTAACACCTTTTTCACATCACAGACATCAACAACACACAACACAACAACACAACAACACACACAAACCCACACAGACACACACAAGACTCACAAGTGGAATTGATCTTATGTCTCTTCATGCAGGCGAACCAAAAAAGGGGACTTCAAAATTTGGCGGACATTTTTGATTTTGGTTTATTGACATAGCCAATGAACTATTAAACCAAACCCACAAGGACTAATAGAGTTGGTCTAAGAGGGCTATATTTTTGTTTCAGATTAGGAATTGGAGCACAAAATTGGGTAAATGACCTGAATTGCAGGAAACCTATACCATAGAAAACTCATATTAAACGCATCGAGTGGGTAGTAATTACAAGGCGAAAGTGCTTGCTTGTTTATTCGCTTGTGTGCGTATGTTTAAGATAATGATTAAGTAATTGTGGTAATTTTCCATTACGGGAACCAATAGGTCTTCCGGAAATCCTTCATCTGTTTGATTCTTATTTACTGTGTTATAATTGTAGATGAATGAAATAAAGTCTTGTATGTTATATGATGTTATGCCTGGATGAAAAAACACTCGAGGTTGACTGTTAACAAGGGATCATAGGTTCAGATCTCAGTAGGTAAATTTTCTCAGCAGAGAAGATGATCCAGGTAGAAACCCGTAAGACCCCCTTACGAGTCATGATGAGTCAACATCACAACCACACACCACGCACACACAACGAGCGCGGCGACGAGTAGTGACACTGAAGAAAATCGTAACTAACATTTTGGGTAAATACATACAGGTGAAAAGATTAAAAACAAATTGAAACAAAAGGAAATTGCCTCATCTCAAACAGAAATCAGTAAAATATGAATATTATTATTATATTATTATTTCTGTGTTGTGACTCCCATGACGTACTTTCATTATGTATACACTATTATATATTTGATTTCATGGCAGTGTTATCAAGGGCAACGGCTGGGAACATCTTGCGATACTCGTTTCATTGTAGGTTGCAAATGACATGTAAGGCGGACGTTGGAAATACAATTTTCAGGACTTCTTCATCTGGAAATTGGCAAGATTTTTATTTGGAGATGTCATTTGTTGAAACGGTCGTCACGATCATACAAGGTCTGAAGTAGAATAGAAAAACAGTCACGAAATAGCGACCGTAAAGTAAAAGGAAAATAAAAGTTGATTATTATTTAAAAATAAAAGGAAGTAGTTTATTATTCTTTAAAAAAGAGGACTAAATGATACTGAAAAGTGACATTTCGTTAAATATCTGACACCGAAAAAAATCTTTCCAAAAAGTCACAGTGACAGAGTTATGGCGCCGATTTGAAAATTTGTACCATTTATGTTTCTTTTGTTTTTGCGACAAATAGTGAAAGAGGTTAGTTTCATTATATTCTCCTTCGAAGATCTTACTGTTTATAACGTGGCCAATTTAGGTTAGTTTTTCAGTTATTTTGATTTATTTATTTGTGTTGTGGTGTGATTTAGTCCTCACCTTAAGCTATCATTAAGTATCTATAATTAAGTTCTATTCTGAACCTGAATATGGACAAGTTAAGGTGTGTGAGGACAGAAGCGTTATCCGCTCACAACTTCAATCTTCTCCATCTTTGAGATTTTGTTGAGCAACTATATAGCTCCGCTCTCACTTCACCAGTAATCAATTTATATCTTTAACTTGTATTTTGATTTTTGTTCTTAACAGGATTTTGGTAGTGAATTTGATTTAATTATCAAATTATGTATTATTTTTTCGTGAATTGTTTTTTATATACTTAATTATTCAATGATATGTTTCATTTTAAACAAATCAGTAAAAACATTTTTTGCGTTATTTGGGGTTCAGCTTTGTTATCTCCAGTTAACGAAGCGTTATCTCCAGTTAACGGAGTGTTATTGGGAGATAAGGCTTCCTTATCTAGGGATAAGAAGGAAGTGATACACTTGTGCTTCCATACGAGTTGATGTTAACAATGGATCATAGGTTCAGATCTCAGTAGGTAAATTTATCTCAGCAGAGAAGATGATCTCAGGTAAGAAACCCGTAAATGCCCCCCTTACGAGTCATTATGAGTCAACACTCACACACACACACACACACACACACACACACGCACACACACCCGCGCGCGCGCGAGTAGTGCAATGAAGTCGTAACTAACATTTTGGGTAAATACATACAGGTGAAGATATTAAAAACAATTGAAAACAAAAGAAATTTGAATTTCTTTTCTGCTTAATGACAAATAGGCAGACTCGACTTATTATTATTATTATTTTATTATTTCTTTGTTGTACTCACATGACGTTACATTTCCATTATGTATACACTATTATATATTTGATTACCTGGCAGTGTTATCAAAGTGGCAAACAGCTGGGAACATCTTGCGATACTCGTCTTTAATTGTAGGTGCAAATGACATGTAAGGAGACCGTGGAATAAAATTTTCAGGATCTTCTTCATCTGGAAATTGGCAAGATTCTTTATTTGGAGATGTCACTTTGTTGAAACGGTCGTCACGATCATACAAGTCTGCAGTAGAAAACAGTACGAAATAGTAACGTAAAGTAAAAGAAAATAAAAGTTTGATTATTTATTTAAAAATAAAAGGAAGTTTTATTATTTCTTTAACTAAAATATGATAAATGATATCTGAAAAGTGCATTTCGTTAAATATCTGACACCGAAAAAAATCTTTCCAAAAGTACACATATTGACCGAGTTATGGCCGATTGAAAATTTGTACCACTTATGGTTTCTTTTGTTTTTGCGACAAATATTGAAGAGGTTAGTTTCAATTATATTCTAATTCGAAGATCTTACTGTTCTATCACCGTGCCACATTTCAGGTTCAGTTATTATTCAGTTTATTTTGATTTATTTATTTGTGTGTGTATGTGATTTAGTCCTCACCTTAAGCTATCATTAAGTATTTATATTAATTCTATTTAACACTGAATTATGACAAGTTAAGGTGAGGACAGAAGCTGTTATCCGCTCACAACTTCAACTTCTCCATCTTTGAGATTTTGTTGAGCAACCATATAACAGCTCCGCTCTCCACTTCACCGTAATCAATTTATATCTTAGATTAACTCTGTATTTGATTTTTGTTCTTAACAGGATTTTGTGTAGTGAATTTGGATAATTATCAAATTCTGTATTATTTTTTTCTGTTAATAGTTTTTATATACTTTATCTATCTCAATGATATGTTCATATTTAAACAAATCAGGGACAAACCATTTATTCTTGCGCTATCTGCTGTCAATCAGTCCACAACCGGTGCGCTTTAAATGATTCTGATGATGCCAACCATTCCGTCACCGAAACTTTGTATTACAAACGTTGTAACGAGTTACTCCTTCCATTTAACCATATAATTGATGAAGAATTTAAACTTGAACTAAATCAATTTGACAATAATCATAAAATCTCTTTTGAAGAATTAACCAATTTAACTTAAACGATACCGAAGACAAACCCTCTAGTATCTGTGAAAGCATAACAGACTTCCTTAAAAACACTAAAGCATAAATTTCCCTTATTAGCTTTTACTGAAACTGGTTACTACGGGAATAATCAAATCAATTAAAACTAGAAGCAAACTTTACATGAAATTCATAAAACATCCCAATGATATAAACAAAAAATGACTTTGTTAAATATAGAAATAAATTTTTAATTAAGACTTCTCGTAAAAATATTACTTCAACAAATTTAACATTTACAAATATAACATAAAACTAGAATTTTGCGGTTCTCGGCTTTCGCGCTCACTATATTCAAAGAATATAAGCTGTGGGCCGTTCCATAAAAAAACTTAACATTTTAGTGACACATACACACATACATACACACATACACACGCACAACAGATTGCAAAGTGGTCCTGCCAGCTATGCTGGCGCCCACAAAAACACATGGCAAACAATCAACAATGTCATCTGCAAAAAATCTCCAGTCCTAAGATTTCTGACCTAGGACTTATTTCTAAAATATCTGCAAAATATCATTATGCAATGTGTTGGCTGACTGAAAATGTTAATAAAACTTATTTGAATTCAAATTGAATTTAATAGTCTGTAGAGTGGATTAATGAACGTTCCATCCAGACATTAGTCTAGGCAGACATGAATCCAGGTACGCATCTGCATGATCACATAGGCCCTCCCCTGCATGGTCACATAGGCTTGACCATTTTATTAAGCCTGATTTAAGCTTTAACTTGACACCTTACACAACTTTTTTTGAAAATGGGAAAGTGGTTAAAGAAAAAATCCAATTATCGACCGCTAAAATGATTAATTATGCGCATAGAATTTTCAAAAATTGCTCTGACAGAATTGTGCGGTATAACAGGCGCCTTTCGCGGAATTCAAATTATCATATCATGAACAGTTCGGAGAAAAATAAAAACAAATCAATGCATTTCTTTAAATGCTGGCAATTAAGCGAAATTCACCGAATATAGTGTGTCCTGCTAAAAAAGAACAAAATCCAACTGTAAAATGTTGTGAATTTCAGAAGTTGATGTCACTAAATTATGAAATGACAACAAAATTGCTTGCAAATACGCTATTGGGCGTTGATGTCTCTTGCACTGCCGACTACAAGATCAGGACTGTCGAAAACAAAAGGTAAGGTAAGAGAGGGGTTCATGGCAACCAGTGGTAACCAGTGGTTGAGTTTTTACCCCAAGGGTAACCCTTGAAGGGCCAGCAATATTCCAGAAAGTCAAGTTTTGGAGACTGCCACAGAATTCTGGGCTATTAAAAACTCCAAAATTTATTGTGAGTTGTGAGTGCTTCAAGCTGTTAAGCACATAATTCTGAGGAAACTTCTTTTATGAACGGATCAAAAACCTACCTAAGTAGTCTTCATGGCAAACTATGCGATCACTATCCTTCCTTCCCTTGAAAAGTTTCACAGCGAATTCTTCTGTTACGGATGGACATGCAGGCCGGTAAAATTGTCGCCTTTTGAGTTTGTTTATACGCACTAACTGTTCTGCCTTGTCTGGATAGGCCAGAAGTGACCTATGACCTAGCGCACGAGGTCCAAACTGAAAATTAAAGCGCATTTAAAATAATCTCAACGTAATTTTACTTTAATAAAACTGAAACTACTGATATTTTGGCATTATAATTATAGGTATGACCGTAAATATATAGAGGGTTTTTAAAAATTAAAATCGTTCCGGTGTAGAAGTTTTTATAGTCTCCAGGGTAGTCACAAGAATAGGGCACACGATTCAGTTGGCTCTTTACGCAACATTAGTTTCACGCTTTATTCCCAGTGGCGTAACCAGCGGGGGGGGGGGGGGGGGGGGGGCAGGGGGCGCAAGCCCCCCCCCCCCAAACAGAACCCTTGCCCACCCCTTCAGCGCCCCCAAATGAACTTACTTTTTGTACAGTGTCTATGGAGAAGGACCAAAATTTGCCCCCTCAAAAAAGCCTTGGCACCCCTTCAACCCCCCATTTGCAAAGGTCTGGTTACGCCACTGTTTATTCCGTTGTCGTTTATGGAACCTGGACTATGGCTCCCGGCGGACTACACCCACTTTCACACCTATATTGCCTGGGCAGCTCACTTTCCGTCTTAGCTAGAAAGATAAATGTAAATCGTTCTGGTCTTGAATTAAAACATTTGTGAATTTACCTCTGCTCTTCCTCGCACAACTCCCACGATATGATGCTTCATGAGTAAATCGGCTATTTCAATCACGTTAACCTTGCGAGCACCCCTCTCCTTGGCAATGGAATCGACCATATGGTTGTCGAACAGTGGCATCCCAATGTACATCAACTGTGTGAACGTCTTTGGTCTGACAGAGTAACGTACAGTTAGTATCAACATGGAAGAAAGAGATAAGAAGGAAGCACAACGACCCACTTTGCTTTGACCAATCCATCTGCCGCCCTATAATTGCAATAGTTATTCATATCCTCACAAGTGACCCTTCCGAGGATAATCCGAATCCGATTTTCTCGCTCGAGAAAATTCGCAATTCGTGGTTGTTTCTTCATTGCGTAAAGATTCCGGGTCATCGGGAATCAGCACGCGATGAATGCTGCGAAGAAAATACTCAAACATATGACGGCTTACATGGAAACCGATCAATACGCCCGGGGGTTCTTGGATTTTTGTCGGGAACCCATGCTCGTTCCAAAAAAAGAGGGACTAGCTGCAAATGCGGGACTTGTGATTGTGACTGGTTCAATGATACAAATAGGAAAAATTAACCTAAACATATCAGCAAAATCACCCTAAGTGTGTATTTTTTCTTGCAGTAGCACAATTGTAATTTTTCTTCTATATTGGCTATTTTGAATGTGTATCTTTTTTCAGGTCCCGCAAGGGGTATAATCTCACTGCAAAATTATCTTCAATCTTCAATCAATCTTTATTTGTTCATCATAAAATACAGCAAAAACAATAATGATAAATAATTATGTAAATAATGCAGTACAGTGAAAAGTTAATTGTTACAATATTAATCAAAAATATTTTGCATACAAGTAAAGATGTTTATAATACATTATAAGTGGAATTTCAAAAGAGAGTATATAACTGGGATAATACTAGTGGAAACCATATTTAAAATAGCACATCATATTACTGCTGTACCGTTAGGTGTATATTTTCACTGACACTAGTATAATTTCGCCAAATCTGGTCCCATTGGGGCTGGGTATATTTTAACTGAAAATTGGTCCCGATAGGGGTCACTTTCAGAACCCCTGGAACAAAGCATTGAACGAGCATGGATGCCCGACGAAAATCCAAGACGGCCCCGGGTCAACACGTTCAAATTTTGTCAAACATTCATCCTTGATTTCTCACACTTGGCAGTCTTGGGCACTAAAGCTGAACGCATAAGGATGTACAAACACTGCGTATTTAACGAAATCGCGAAAACAGCAACAAATACACACCGGAGACAGCCGGAACATCTTGTAATATGCAATATACTTTTACACTTTTACGTGTTCAAAAAATTTTCCAGTAATGATTGCTCGCCGATCATCGATTGCGGTAGAGGGATTACGATCAAAGGTTGCTGTTGAATCCCTTACTTTTGTGCGGGTGAATGGATAAACAGATTAAAATCGGATGATGGAAGTCGATGTGCTTCCTTCTTATCTCTTTTTTCCATGGTATCAGTTATAGTAAATCAGAGCAAAGTAGATGCAAATAAGAGATAATGTGGTCACAACATGGGAATGTTATTTAAAATATAAGGCTAATGATATTGGGCTTTTGTGTTCACTTTTGGTTAAAATATTAAGGTTAATTTTATTGTAAACATATCTCTGATGTTGGTTTTCCTCATGATCTCGAATTAAATATTGTCATTGCAATTATTTACAATTGGACTGGAATTATTTAAAAATGGCCAATCAATGACAACAAAACACAAAATGTAGCAGTTTACACCTTAAAACCCCTTGGCCGGGAGCTATGTCTCTATTTCGTGGGTTTCCGTTGGATTACCAGCGATCACACAAGTATCTCTGGTTCTTGACATATTACGCACATGAGTCCAACAGTGAAAATGACCATGACCTTGAAATTAGGAGCTATTAGGTCAAAACTAACATTGCAACTTCGACGTACATCTCTCAGAGATTCGTCAATCAAAAGGTTAATGATCCCAGCACGTAATGTGCTAAGGATATCGCGCTCAAGAATATAAATGGGAACTTTTGTCCTTCAAATACGGTCAAAGGTCATTCTCCTGCAAATTCGATTTAGACCTCTATTAAAGGTGCAACGAGAGATTTCAAGTAATCAATTTTTTTCTGTGATATGTAGTGATTTAATATACAGGGTGAGTAAAAAAAAGTAAAATATATCTAACATAATGTGGTATCATCTGGAAGCTTAGTTAATTATCTTTAATTTGCTGCAAAGATCATTCACATCTGTTAGGTATTGTTTGAATTAAGAAGTCGGTTTTGCGCTCTGTCCACGGATTCACATTAAAATGAACGGCGTTCAGCAAAGCACACCTCCAGAACAAAATCGGGCTAGCTATTGACCGCAAAATAAATGTGATGCTATTTAACCCCACAAAATCCAGTCACAATTTACCATCAATGCCCTCCTAACGTTCTACATCCTCTCACTCATAAACATCATTTGAAAAATAAATTAACTTGTATCATGTATCAGTATCATGTATCAGCATGATCAGTTCTGGAGGTGTTGAATGATCATACCATATGAAGGAACAGACATCGATGACAACCTGTTGAGGTTGAAAGTATTGTCTGTATTTACAGACCAAAATATGTCACATCTTGGAAAAAGTGTTTCAAATAACACTAACCATTATCACTGGCTTTTACACCTTTAAGACATCACTTTATTTGACATAAACATAGACATACCCTAATCATAATTTTGGCCGCCGTGCATTCAAATGGGAATCCGTGGATAGGGGGAAAGCTGACTGCTTCATTCAAAAGACTGTAGCTCGGCCTATACTTAACCGATTGGAATTATCTTTGCAGCAAATTAAAGATAATGAAATAGGCTTTCCGTTGATACCACATATTATGGATATATATTATTTAAAAATTCAAAATGGCGGACACAATCAGGGTCAAGTTTGCTTTTTTTACTCACCCTGTAGATATAGACACTCAATAGATTCCGTACCTTTTATTTCGCTACAGAAATAACTTAAATGAAAACAAAAGGCGATTTGTATATGCTTATATTTGACCATTTTTGTACCAAACAACCAGTTCTCAGCTTAATCCTTTCAGATGGGGATATTTTTGATAGAAAGCTCTACACCAGTGCAAAAATCAGAATTTCTTAGGAGCACCTGTTATTTTAAATCTCTCGTTGCACCTTTTAAGGTCATCTATCAAACAACTTTCATGTCTCTATTCTTATTTACCGCACCCAAGAAATTCCATATATTCATAATTTTATATGGCCCAAATTCATGAAACCTTACTAAGCCTAGTTGGCAACTAAAATGGGACTTAGTTTCCAATTAAGCCTAGTTGATTACTAGTTGAAATTCATAAAACCTTACAAGTGCTAGTTGCATTCTAAGAATCTTGCTAAATTTAGAGTTGATCCAGAGCAACTCTAACTCACTAGTTGGCAACTAAATCAGTGAAGAAAATATTATTATTATTATTTCTGTAAATATTTTACAAGACAATTAACACGGAAGTTTATTGCTACAAATTATTGATTTGTAGTTATGTGAAATTTAAATTAAAACAATATATATATCATTTGATAAAAAAATGTGATTAAAGTTTGTCTTCAATTTTCATTTGCATTAACATAATGCTGTAATAGCATCAGTGAAAAGGGAAAGGAGGAACTTGTGTAAATACAGGTCCCAAAATAATGCTTATATATTTGAAATGAAAATAAATTATCAAACCTTACTGAAAGAAATATTTTAAAAAATTCTTTAATTCTGCTGTTCATAATTAAAAATTGTTCTTTGTTTACTAAAGTTTATATAATGTTGCTTACAGTATCATATATGAGCTTAATGAGATGTTTACATTTTAAGTAATGAATAGATTTGCTTAATAGAATTTTAAGCATCAATAAAATATTAAACATCACATTTCCCAGAAGCAGTATTACAGCAGAATTAAAGAAATTCTTTAATATTTCTTTATCTGTTTGTCAACTCTCGATATATAGTATAACTTTGCTTATGTGTACAGGCCTATATATACGGAAGCTACTACAATTATATTGGCATCATTTTGATCATGGTTCACAGGTGATCAAAGCATGTTAATGCTCTGAGATGAACAGACTCAAACACAAAAGGGTAGTCATTTAATGTATTGAATTTACATTCCCACACTGCAACCGAGGCCATTCCGCCCGAAAGCACCCAATTCTGTAGACAAAAGATTGAGCTAGTTGGCAACTAGATTTTCCTAGTATGTAACTTGTTAGCAAGGTTCTTAGTAAGGTTTTATGAATTTCAATTTAGTTGTCAACTCCGTAGTTGCATACTAGGGATTTTAGAATATTACCAGGCCTTAGTTGTCAGCTAAACTAGCAAGGTTTTATGAATTTGGGCCCACGTGTCTCAAAAAAGAGAGCCATCAAAGCGTCCTCTATTTCACGAAAAGAGAATATAAACCATACAAATGAATGCATATATGATTATGAAATGTGCATTTTGTTAGGTTTCAGACACCGAACAAATCCTTCCAAAAGGACAAATATCGACCGAGTTATGGCCGATTGAAAATTTGTACCACTTTTTCATTTTATCCACGGATTGTTATTGTTTTAGATGTCTTATGATAATACATATTCTCAAAGCGCATTCGTTTGTTTATGGTTTCTTTTGCTCTTGTGACAAATATCAGTTCCGATATTGAAAATGTTAGTTTTAATTATTAGAAATCCCAATAAATCTGTGAAAAATCACAAAAAAGTGTTCAAAGATATGAATCTCCATTCAATCACGTGTTGTAGTAAGTGTCAGTACGCGACAGTAATGACTAAAATATCTCATTTTGTCTTTATTGGGAGGGGTCATTTACGCCGGGGGGTGGGGTGGAGGAGGTGATGGGGGGAACACGAAAAAATTTTTGTATGGAGGGGGGAACGCTGAAATGTTTCATCAACGAGAGAGAGGGGAACATGAACTTTTAAATGGGGAAATCAGCATGATCAAGGGGGGGGAGTGTGACATTTTTGAACGGAAGCCGTTAAGCGAGGGGGGAACGCGTAAATTTTTGCCGAAAAAAAGTTGAAATCCTCATTCCCCACTGGACTAAATTAATGACGCTCCCTTAGGTGCTTTTGTATTATCACTTGCCGGATATGTTAGGGAGCTATACTTCTTGCACAAATCTGATTTTGATTATTTTTTGACCGTTCTCTGATTTGCCAACATCATGATAGGCTTTAACTCTCTCACTCTCCTCTTCAAAGAATGATTGTTCCGAACTTTATTAAAACAATATCTATCATTTTTTGTGAGGAAATAGTATTTGAGTACAATTAACTTAAAATGACCACCAGATGATTTGCTCTCTGAAAGCTTCATACGATCTACTTCAATTCACAAAGACGAAAAAACTGAGACATTTGGTGAATCATCTATTTGGGACAGGGTGCCGGAGAGGGTGGCAGGGCACGCTGGGTATGATGTGCTTGTGCGCACGCGTAAATTGTTTGAAAGGATAATTTCTTTTGTACGCATAGAGAAATACGGTAATTAGGGCCTTTACCAACAGGGCAACAATTGGTTCCCTCCATATAGCCGTACCTGGAAATTTAGTTCCGGATTAGTCTAAAATGTTCTTGATCGCAAAATCCGTTCATATTTGTACAGGGATTTTTGCAAGACTTATGTTTGATGATAAATCTCTGAGATTTGGCACAGAGTTAGGCCACGTCCAAAGAAGATTTTTGGCTAGAGAGGCATTGCAGATTCATGGGCTTTACTGGTTACATATGGGGAAAGCTTAAATTGCGCTCGTATAATCTTGTAAAAGGTATATCAAATTGTTTGGTTATAAGGATTCCAAATACGTATAAGTTGTTTATGTACGACCTATGATTTTGAGTTATGGGGTGAAAATGTGAAAGGTTTTAAATAGCCAAACTATTCTGGTTGGTACAGGGTTTAAAAAATAAAGTTGCTCCCCCTTGATAAGAAATGTCCCACATTAGTCATACTGGAAAAGGGATTTTAATAAGAATATTTTTACTATACCATGATGCCTTAGCGTTGAAGTTTACCAATACTGTTTCTTTCATTAATAGTGGGATTTTAGAAAACCCCTTTCTGGCCTGAGGTGTCCATTGTTTACCATAAACTTCGCCTGAAGAAATAGTTTTCACCATTCTGCTCTGTTTAGTTGCGAAAGGAAGAGAATAAAAAGGCCCTATCCACTCAATATGCATTGGATTACACCGTAGACTTCTGACCTTTTTACCACATAACAACTAAACAGAGCAGATAGTGAAAAAAACTCTTTCTTAGTCCAGTTACCATGTCTAGGATGAACAACCTTGCTCACGCTTTTACCAAAGTTTGCGCCAACTTTTTTACGAAGTTACGGGTAAACAATAAAACACTTCAGGTCAGAAAATAACCTCAAAGACACAATGGAAAAATACCGGATTTTTATCCGGATTTCCCATAAAAGTCATATTCTACTTATACATAGAAACTAGAGAAAGGGGTTTTCTAAAAGCCCACGATGATGAAACAGAAATGGTATTGTATAATCTTTACAAACGCAAGGCAAATCATCGATGATAACAATACCAACATAAACCGCTGTAAAACCAGATCGTCAAGCGTTTTGTGGGACTTTAGAGATCAGGATGAAGGGGGAGGGGGTCCATGTAGACCCATTATTTGGGGTTTTTTTTGCGCACGGTGTTTCACGCTAAATTATTTATGCCAAGATTTTTATGTAATTGCCTAAATATCAGTTGCGAATATGTGGTGAAAAGAAATTCAAATAGGCCATGACATTTTATAATTTGTTTGGCCCCTTAAATCGTACTGGAGTACTTTTGAATTTTTATTTCCGGTGGTAGAAGTAATCATGGTCCGCCGTACTCGAAGTCCGGCTACAACGGTAAAGAATATAGAGCACTCAATTCCGTTGACTCTTTACGCACATTAGTTTCAAGCTTTAATTCCTTTATCGTCTATGTAGCCCCGGACTATGGCTCATGCCGGACTATATCTTCTTCAAACCGGCAATTAATTATATTTATGTCCTACTATAGAGCCAATTTTATTATTTTTTCATTTTTGGTGGGCGGGATGGCTACGCCCATTTGAATCTGTACAACAGATTTTAATTTTTTCCCCCCGTTAATTTGGATCGTGTTTGTATACCCTATAAAACTGCCTTATGTTCTTTTTGGTAAAAATTCCGATGGCAAAGTGGTTTTCAGAAGGGGTCCACTGGACCCCCTATGCCCCAACGGGATTCCAGAAAACCTGATGCACTTTTAAGTGTTGATAGTGTTAATATTTAAAAGTGTTAAGTGGAAAGTTTTTTAGTTTTAATAGTGTAATATTAAACACTTAAAAGTGTTAATATTTTTGCAATGGACGATGGAAAAAAGCAATTCTTACGGTTCGTGCACCAGCAATCACCCCACAGTTATGCCAGGATCACCTGCTGCGCTTGGCACGTGAACGGGTAGTCCAAACCTCTCCACAATTACTTGGTTCATAACCACGTTCTTTATGGAACAAATAAAAAAGTTCAAATATTTTTTTCGACATTTTTTCAAGGTATTCTAAACATTACTGCCAACCTTATCAGGAAATTTTTATATATTTTTTGAATTTATGTTAGCAATGGGATGCTATACCAACTTGTCAAGTTCCTTTTGAATGCGCCTGTGTCGAAGTCCAGACGCTGGAAAGCGCTGCGCGCTGTAACTATTTTTAGGGCATATTTACTCGTTCACCTAAACCTAATTTAAACAAACACACCGTCTGATTTCAATAATCATATGGCTCGCAGTTTTCCGGAATCCAGTCCACGGTGGTTAAAAGATAATTTGTCGTTTAATATTCAAACAAACTACAAAGATATTATAATGCCGCAGGTGTCCGGGCGATGATCCCAAGGGTTGTATCTGAAAATCATTCCTTCGGAAGGGTCTTATCCCAAAATTCAGATAAAGGACCTTTTGGAATAAAGACTCTCGCTCAGTTTTAGGACTACCGGTACAGAATTTTTCGGAAAAATACCGTTTTTCGGTTTTCAGAGTAACGAACTTTGGAATGAAGAATCATAATTTTCGGATCAATACTTTGTAATCTGGGCTTACGTTCCTAACCGCGCAATTTGGGGGCCCTTATAAAATTTTTAGGGAGTCAATGACTTTCGACGACATCCTTTCGGCAAAACGAACCTTTAGAAACTAGAAAAATAGCGAACATTTCGGAATAATGATTGATACGTCTTGGAACCTACACATCTTCGGAACAAAGACCTTTACGACTTAATAACTTGCATTCATATTAAAGAAGAGCCATTCAGCGAGGACAGCGACCCTATTTGGAACATCCAAAGGTTTATGGATTTTTACAAACCTAAAATACCCAAAAGAGAAAAAATCTCGTAGCCCTCTCCTGTCATTTGAGGAAATACACTCATTATGTTAACCCTAATAAGTAAACCTTGCTAGGACGAAAATTCAACAGGATATCATTTTAGAGATTCAAAATTCTGGTTAACTTCGATTCTGTTACTTGTTAGCGCAAATATGCTGAAACCTATTCATATTGTAACTTTCTCTTACGCGGTAAAAATTTCTGATCTTTAACGCATTTTTGAGCAGATGTTTTTTTCCAGCTTTGGCATACGTCAGCACATTTTTTTATAAGTTACATTATTAGACCCAACCTGTTTCTTTGGTACCAAGTAACAAGTGAAATCAATCACATAATACGTTTATTTGCCTGTCCTAACATGTACGGCTCTCAGAGGAGGCATATGCATTCTCGACCCCTCGCATAAAATGCACAGCATTGCCCGGCTAATCCACGACCCTGTCCGGCTTTTCTCACCGAGCTATCACGGCATGGTGCAAAAAACTTACTAGACCACAACCACCAGTAATGACCATACATCGATGGGCGGGTTGCTTGGGTCAGCTACGTATTCCTCCAGAGCCTTTTCAATCTGTTTTTACCATGTTCTACAAGAACCAATATTGACTGGTCGCGGCCATATCTCGTGCAGTCGATTTGTCTTTGATGGGAAAATCTTCCTGTATAAAATATCGGTATAAAGTGAACATGGTGAGAGGGCATGAGTTGTGAGAGCAAAAAGAAAGCACAAGGTTCGAGGTTATTGCTCCACGATAACTTGGGAAAGCAGGGTTTGATATTTGTTACAGGCGACTGAGACGTGGCTTTGTAATTTTTCAAAGGACATCGCCGGGTATGGGAGGTGGCGGCCAAGGAATTCCAATTTTAGACGTAAGATGGTTCCTGCAAAGAAACCAGGGGTTACTTCACTGAAAAATGTGGTTCCTCAAATTTTGGAAATTACCGTTTTCTCGGCCGAAAAACAAGTTTTCTAATACTTGGCGTCAGAGCTTTGAAAGGCATGGTTTCTCTAATTCTTTTTTAATTTTTTTAATTTTTATCTAATAAAGTTTTTGTAAAATTTATTTTTAGCACATATGTGCTACCAACAAACATACGACAAAATTGAAACGAAATATATAACTTTACATTGTTAAAAAAATACATAATTTAAGCACTACAGAGTACCACCAAATTGAGTATAGAATTGTAAACAGAAAAATATGTAAACTCCACATGTCATGTAAGCGCGAATCCACACAACAATCAATTAGGAAGATCCATGTGAATTAAACTCAAAGTGTTAAGAATTTGGTAAATCACAAATCAACCACCATGAAGATCAACGCCCACAAAAATGATTGTTACCAGTTCTCTGTGTACAAAGTATTACAAAAACAAAACAAAACAAAAAACATCCACTTATGTTCACTTGATAGGCAGTCATGCCAACAATTGTTTAAATTTGGTTTTGAATGACATCAATGTTGCAGATTGTCGAATATCTTGGGATATAGCATTCCAAGTGACTGCGCCTTTACATAGAAATTAATTTTTACCATTAGTCTTATACATTGGAAGAAACAGTTGACCGGACATACTGTTCCTCGTGCTTACTTAATAGAAGTCACTTAGATGTTGGAAGTAAATTGTCGAAGTAACTTGGTGCCAATTATTAATAATCTTATACCGTGTGTCCCAAAAAACCGCAACACTTGGTGGCAGGGCGCCATAAGTTTTGAACAAAAGCATGTGACTACTTATTCTTTGTTGTAAGGTTAGATGGGACTCTTAGCTAATATTCCTGAAAAGTTAGAGTCAATAGTTTTTTAAGATATGACCCCAACAATCAAGTAATCCGCAGAACCCATTTTACAAAATGGTAACCACAAGACTGGCAATGAAGAATAGAATGGCAAATACAATATTGATTGCAATCAACATATACTTGCCCAAATGACTTGCAGAACAACTTCTACTGGGTCAAATGACTGCGTTTACGTACTTATTACTTGATAATTATCATTAGCATTATCATTAGTACTGATAATGATAAAACATTAATTTATTGGTGATAAAATATGTTTCAAGACGGTATAAAACTATGACTATATGTCATAGACAAACTCCACATTACATAAAATGATAAATGCGTTGGGCTGCAACTTGCTTGTTACTGAAAATAATGTTACATTCTCAACTTTATGAAAGTAAAACCTATGCTTTCAACACAAAACTCAATAACAATATCAGTATATTCATTCTGTCATTAATTTTTGTGGTTAAAATAACTCTTTGTGTGCCGTCACAAAATGATGATGAATGCTTAGCTCTAATCCAATGCAGTCTTATTTGGACAATACGAAGAGTTTGTTGATCATACATTCCTAATTCGATCTTTTAAGTGTGTTAACATGCATGTTTTTAGCTGTTATTACCATTGGAAACATTCATATGTTAATATCTGTTGCAGTAGCCGTCTTTAAAAAAAGGAAATGGTGGTTGGACTTAGAGATTCATATTGGTGGTTCTGGGCGCAAAACTTACAGTGCCGTATTTGTAGTTAATAGCGCCTCAATTTGGTTAATGGGTCCTGCAGGTTACTTGATTTCTGAGGTCATATCTTAAATAATATTGACTCTACCTTTATGAACGTTTCAGGGATATTAGCTAACAGTCTCATCTTACCTTACAACAAAGAATAAGTAGCCACGTGCTTTTGTTCAAAACTTATGGCGTCTGCCACCAGGTGTTGCGGTTTTTTGGGACACACGGTACATCATACAGCCATTTGCGTAGGTTATACGAGCTCTAATACTCATTAACCACAGTGCCTGGAGCATATCATTGATATGTGTTCTAAAGTAACTCCCAATATAACTCAGGTTTCAGGTTTATTTCCATCTCATTGCACATATACAATAAATATAAATATTGTAACAAATGTAAAAATATGAACATATTTAATGAACAAAAAATTGATTTAGATATAAATAATATACAATATGCAAGAGATGTGGATGCCACTTAAAACGCAGGGCGTGTAATTAGTGGCACCCATGCATAAGTTACACATTAACAACATAAGTATGAAACTTAATTTGATTAGGCATACATACAATGATAAATTACGAGCACACGGGAAAATAAGGGTGCTGACCAAAATTACAATTAATAGATTAAAAAAAATACAGAGAAAAAAAACAGTTCAATATATAATGAATAAGTATAAGTTACCCAAATCATAAGACAATCAGTTGCAGAATAAAAATCAATTTTTTGAGAATTGCTTTAAAAATAGCTAAGGATGGGAACTGTTTAAGACGGTCATTCAATGAATTCCATAAAAGGGCTCCTTGGATCCTAATGGTGTTTTCAGCAAGTCTGGTGTTTGTCTGTCTAACGTACAAGTCCTTAGATGATCGGGTGTCATATGGATGGACGTCTTGTCTGGTCAAGAAAAAATGATCATCTAAAATATTTTGAGGAAGTAGGTCATGATGGTATTTATACATAAACTGGGCAGTCTGAAAGACGTAAATGTCATTAATTTTAAGCGTATTCATGGAGGAGAAAAGAGGGTCTATATGGGTTAGCCAAAGTGAATTAGTACATGACCGTATGCTTCTTTTTTTTTACATTAAAACAGAGAATGAAGATTAGAATTATTTTTATCTGCCCAGATAATGGCACAGTAGTTGATGTAAGGGAAGACAAGCGTATTATATAAGGTGGTCAGTTTTGCCATGTTTTGCCATTTTTGAAGTTTATTTATATTACACTCACCACAGCTGCTCCATACAGTGATGGCATAATCAAAGTGAGATAGGACCATTGTGTTATCAATTGTGATCAAAGATTTTCTAGTAACGAATGGTTTAACTCTTCTCATGATAGCAATACTTGTACATACTTTGTTACAAACGCTCTTTAAATGATCTTGCCATTTTAAGTTACAATCTATATAAATTCCCAGATATTTAAATGAATTAACATTTTCAATCTCGACATTGTCCGTTGATACATTAATATGATTAGTAAGGTTGGTTTTGAAAGTTGTACCAATTAACATAACCTTTGTCTTGTTTACATTTGCTTCCGTGTGGTTCTCATTGAGTCAAATACTGAGGGTCTTGAGATCTTCATTCAGGCATTTTCAATTACATAAATATCTTTGTCACAAACACAAATTAGGGTATCATCTGCGTACATATCCACAGTTGCGTATTTCAGTTTACCGGGCAAACTATTACTAAATAATAAAAATAGGAGCGGGCCAAGAATTGAGCCCTGCGGTACACCAGGTTTGATTAAAATAAAATGTTTTTCCAACATTTGGCTATTATTATGCAAAATGCCTACCACAGGTTTCTTAAGAACTTCGAAAAACGAGGTTTCTCGATTCGAACAACCTGAGTTCTCTAATTTGAAAACCCATGTTTGAAAAAAAATTTGGCCGAGAAACTGTTTTTTTTTAATTTTCACATTTGATAAACCAGGTTTTTCGAATCTGTGACGCCAAGTATTTAAGAATCCTGTTTTCTCGGGCGAGAAACCAGTCTCGAAAAATTGGTTTCTTGAATTCGAGAAACCAGGTTTTTCGCCCGAGAAACCGATTAATCACGTTTGAATCAATACTTAGCATACTGATCATTTTTTCCGAGTGCATAAAGATGCAGTAGCTAATCTTCCCCTCCTGTCATCCTTCACATTTCAAGCCACAGTCAATTTTTCCCGAATTCAAAATGTCTATTTGGTTTTTAAATTACTTAGACACTTTAAAGTGGTCTTGAAGATGCTAATTACGACTGTTTCTAGACCTAAAAAAGTCGGATCCCGAATTTTATTAGTAAACAAAGTATTACAAAAGTATAAAAAAATATTTCTTGACAAATAAACGGCTTGCTTACTCTTATCCATTTACAGAGTCTTCTACTACATACACAATTTCCATACAACAGTGCAAAATGGACTTTGATGAACACCAGGGGCGCGATTTGTTTACATTTTCAAGAAATCGCTGATAAGTCCACTTAATAGATACGAAAATCGACCTACCAAGCCAGTTCTAGTATTAATAGTGTAGTATATTGCCTTCGGAGGAAGTCCCATTGGGTAGATTTCCCGCATGCAGCCGAACCATTCTTTTCTAGGTTTACCCAGAGCGGCGTAACCCTTTTCTAATGAGAGAGAAATATGCAATAGGATATATCACTTGAAAGAAAGAAACGAGGTGAAAGTTTCTCCGAAGTATCTCTCTACAAAACATACTACTCTGCATCTGACCCAAGTCTGGTAAAGTGTATAATTTTGTTCATCTAATGATAAAGATGATCTTTCCTTTCTCCAAATCCACAAATTACTTGGTGACCGGTGTAAAGAGATATAGTCCGCCGGGAGCCATAGTCCGGGCCCCATGACGACAAAGGATAAAGCGTGAAATAATGTTGCGTGAAAGAGTCAACTGAATCGGTGCCCTATTCTTTAGCGTTGAGGTGGACTATGAGTGCGGCGGACTATAAAAACTTCTTTCAACCTGGCATACTCTGTGAATTCCCTTCCCATGTCACAGAGATATCACATGGGATTGATGATCACATTCTCAAATTTGGCACAGATCGGGCGCTCCACAGAACGATGTTGGTATTATGGAGGAGGAGGGAGGAGGGAAGAGAGGAGGAGAGAGTAGTTTGTAAGATAGGCATTATAATAAGACCGAAATATAAATGGAGTACTAACCATAATCACGTGCTTCCACGTACCTTTCAGGGGACCGTTGCATATTAGAAGTTCCGTTGCTAATTTGACATCTGATTGCGTCCTTCTGGCAGGAAATCAGGATCCTCTGTTTGCCACAATTCCCCCGTTCCCTCTGGAACATGCAAGCTATGCTAGTGTATGTTTATCTCCAAGAGTCCCAGCAAGCTAGACAATAGATCAATTTACTGTATATATTCATGGTTTTAGGATCTACATCGAAAACTAAAATTGAACGTCACTTGTACTGGGAAATAATGTTTTAATTTTCTTTGGAAGAAATGGCCGAGTTAATGTAAAATCTCAGGAAGGAGATTGTTATAAAAGATCTGTACATACAATTGACATTAATTTAGATATCTCATTCGATCCAATGGCTCGACTATCATTAACGAGCAAAATTGAGACATTGTCATATTTACATGAAAATGAGCCCATGATTGTTGATGGAAAAGTTGATTTTCTCTTACCTTGAAAAGCGACTTCATCGTGATCTCGAGTAGCAGAAAACATCTGAAAGCTTGTTATATTGCCAAAACCATCTGAAGAAGCTATAAGAGCCGACTTAAAAGGCGAATCATAGAATCCTGACGCTGCATGACACAAGTGGTGGTCAACATCAACCCACCTAAGGAAACAAAATAAGTGTTTTGCCTCTAAGGAAAACGAAAGGTGTGTGTAAACTCTTACGTTCCATGCTAAGTAAAATAGCCAAGCACCGAAAACTGTGGGACCACCACATCCCGGTTTGAATTATATGTTTTATTACATACATGGTTACGTGATTATCTATTGTTTCCCCAGTAGTCCCTTTGTCAAAGACACCTCTAAATATTTCCACCACCGGACAGGCTCAACGAAGCGCCGTGGTTGCGATCAGCACGATGCCTAGCTCAGCAAGGCGTTTTTTTGTTGCAATGTGTCTGTGCACGAAAACATTTTTTCATAAACCTCCACCATATACAGAGTGAATCAAAACTGTGCATGAAAAACACAAAATTTGACCTGACCTGTTTACTCAACTGTGACTCAGTTGATGTTTTCATGATCGGCATATTTTCGACTTTCAGCTGAAACCTTACGTAATTTGTGAAGCAATGAAGTAGATATGAAAGATTTTCACGGCTGATCCGAAAGATTTTGTCACCATATTCAGACAAATTGAACGAAACCCAGCTTTACTGTGTAAATCCCATTGGAATGGGGTAAATGGATCATGGTCTATTTTTGTTTTTTTTCAGCACAAATTGGTTTTGATTCACTATGTATATGGGCACCCAAAGACTTTTATCTAACCTCACCTCACTGGCTGTGCCATCCACTGTTGTATTTTATCTACACTTACAAAGGCCACATAAATGCAGATTAGTATAAATACTACTTGTCGGCTTTGATTAAAGTCTTGAATATTTTTACTTGTGCCCTTCAAAGTCTGCAACAACAAATCAAAAATGTTTATGCTTGCCACGCGAAATCCAGGGGATTTTAGAAGAACATTCCCATGTTAATATCAAATAATCAGTGGTGATCTTGGGCAGATACATAGCTATGTCATATCTTCATACTTCCATATTTTCCGTTCACCCCTCACCATTCTATTGATTCCCTGCATGCAGGTTGTATCTAGTTACTTCCCGTATTAAGCAGACCTATTGTTTATGCCTGATGGCAGCTTTTGTTTTCACACCGCCATTTAGCAAAACACCTTCCACGAGACTGTTTTAACTTCAATATTAGAGTACCTTCGTTTACATAAACCACCAGTAAGACAGAGAAGAGAAACACGCAACTTACAGGTTTGAAACACATACTGGCAAATGCCATGGATTCCTGTAATTCTGAACCATATGAGTCCTTCGTCCATACAGCTATGACGCGCTTATGCTTCCTTCTGCAAAACGATGACATCACAATCGGATTTGTATACTGTAAGGGTATACGGAGTCCCAAAATGTTATCAGAGCAGATAAACTTAATTTTAATCCTATAGCCTGCCACCATAATTGCACCATTTTTTATCCAAATCGGACCAATTTTAAATGAACCCTTCACTGAAATTGCCCCTTTTTATAAATTGATTTTTGGCTGTTTTTAGCCTATAACTCCTGAAACGTTAGGCTGTACATATTACAAACTATCCTTTTTCTGAATCCTTATGTTAGACACATAACATAGTGTCTTTAGTCAACATATTGGATCATTTACAAATTTTATACCCCTGTACAAACTTTGTTTGGCCCCTCCGGTCCCTAAGGCTCCACTTGTGGCTTACGAAATCACTTTCAGGGGTTCCTGTCAGTTCCGTCACCTATTTAATCACGCAAACCTTTTGTACTTGAGATGTGTTTAAATGTGTGCTTGCTACCAACCGGTTATACCCTGCCACACTGCACTTCAAATGCTTCAATATTATAAACGGTAACCGAGTTTGGCCATGTGATCAATGGAAACATTTTTTTTCTTTTGATTACTAGTTCGCCGAAGTAAACCAATTTTGGTTGGCCAACATTTTCTGAAACCAATAAAATGCCATCATCAATTTCTTTTTCTAATATCAGTGATCAAGGTCCCAATACACTATGCGACATTGAAAAAAGCAAAAATGGCGTTAGTGATAAGTAAGCGGTAGACTGACTCCTTCAGTCCTTCAACACGTACGCACTACCGCAATGCTGGTGCCGTGGTGAGGACTGAATTGAAGTATGATACTAGACAATTCCATAATGTTGAATGGAATATCAATGATAAATTATTTGAAACGGTGGCTGGATGGATGGTAGGTTTGTAAATGGATGGGTCAAATTGCACAAGATATGGGTTGATGGCACGGTTGAGGTCCATTGGGATATGGACGACGACTCGGTGGATTGAAGTTTGCCTGTTCACTTGGGCAAGGCAATTTATCTCGCTTCGCGCGGCCTCGTCGACCCAAACGGAATATTCGGGTAGCTGACAAATGGTGAATATTACAATCTAAGGTTTTCACACAACCGGTAAATACAAGTCCTATTCTTCCTGTATAAAATGGGCAAGATGTAAACAAGCATTTTTCAAAAAACAAACCATCATAGTCCACATACAACAGTGAAGGATAGGACACTCGATTCAGTTGACTCTTCAAAAGCAACATTAAGTTTCACGCTTTATTCCGTGTCTATGGAGCCCGGACCACATCTCCTTTTACAAAAGCCGGCTTAAGTGAAGGAAATAGAGTGTGACGATTTCCTCCTGGTGCAGCGTAATTATAATAATATAGGCAACTATTGACACTTTATAACAGCCAACGAATTGTTAATAATAGATTGATAAATTGAACTTTACCCTTATAACTTTGGAGAATTTCGTAAGCCGTTGTTCCATTAACCTGTAATTAAATGAAGAAATGCAACAATTAGTTTAACTGCAGTACACTGAATCTGTAGACTGCGGGAATAAACAACTTTTTTGCAGTACTCAACAAAATGGTGACACCCCTGGGCGTCGCAATTGGAAAGTATTCTATGTGTTTCAAAACAAAATTTAACTTTAGAGTACAACTTTACACTCTTTGAGGTCTTGAGGTAACGCACGATGAATGATTGAAATTTCGGAGCTACGGAGCTCGAAACTCTTGAGACTTGTCCCATGTCCTGACTCTGACCATAGAGATAGATAAATTAAAGGCTAGAGGATACGGCCATCTAGATCAAAACTCGCTCACTTGGCTCCTATGAGATTTTGGCCCAGAAATATGCTCCAGGACCATTAAATAATCTGTGAGAAATATTCTAAGTCTAATGCAAATGCTCCAGGAGCAATATGACAATAGCTCCTGGAAGACATAGTTTACTTAGAATAATTTTCCAGATTATTTATGTCTTGGAGCTATTATGCTCGACTATTTGTTTTTGGAAATGAACTCATATTTCCATATCATCTTTTGATCATGAAATGAATGTAACATTTGTAAGTCATATTTATACGTGCATTCTCCATTTACAATGCGATATGTCACTTCCTTCCTAAGTGATTCCTGAGATGCTTTAATTTTTGTAGGTAGATTTCAAATTAAATGAAATGAGAGTTCTTGCATATTTCCATTGGGTGGATATTGATGTGATTGTTTCAAATCCTAGAAATGAGGAGATTAGGCCTTTGTGTCCCTTACAAACTATGGTGGCCATTATAAAGTTACGGCACTCAATCAGCTTACTGTAAACTGATGAATTCATTTCTACACACATGGTTTGTTAGTGAAAAAGCTAATGCATGGTTTGCCGTGATGTCAAATAACTCATTACATCCGCTATTGGTGCTATCTCTCAATGCAAGGTTGGATCGCCAAATGAAACTTAGTTGCGTTATGAGGTATTGATTAAAATGTCAACTAGTTCCTCCTATGCTGTTTTTAAGGCAATAATATTTTGCAGTGTCAAAGGTAAGATTGTCTTCAAATAACAACGTTTACTTAATAACTATACTGATGTTTCATCCTGTACTTCAATTGTAACATCCATGTTATCTTTATTATGAAACAATGTATTTCAGTTAAAAAAAATTTTACTGTACATTGATATTAGTATCATAACTTTTTTCTACCTGTAGCCATTATAATAATTCCTCTTACATCTCACGGTGAATGGACAAACCTAAATCTTTGAATGAGGTCTCACTCATTATCATCTGGCCTTCATGCATAATATCAAGTTTGCGTTCAGCCATATGTGTTTGGTATCTGGATGTAGACATCGTTTTACAGTTACATAAATTACAGGTGTGAAAATCCACATAGTCTCACGCTTTCTATGTCTCCCGTCGGACTATATCTACTTTTACACCGGTTTTTCATCGGCTTTTGCTATAGGATATCGGAAGTTTCTCAGCTTTGACGCTATGATATTTGGAAATAACTGTGTTTACATCCATTCTTGGAAATGTTTAGCATTCATCTCGTTATGATAATCCCCTGATGCGATTTTGAAATCCATTAACACTCCCAGCATGCAGAATTACTAGTCGGCTCACAATACGCACATGTTGGAAAGGTTACCCACTTCATATTGAAAATTGATTCTTAAACGTTTTTCCGCTGAATACGATGGTGCCGACCAATTTTTTAAAATGTGCCCAAAGTGCTTTTTCCGAAAGGGGGTGTTTTTATTGAAACGGTTAGGAGTGTCCTATTTAAATCATTTGAGTGCCTAATTATATATTTCCGGGTATGAGAAATTTCAGCTGAGCTATCTAAAAAATCCAAAAAATATGCCCAAAGTATTTTTCCGGGGGAACCACCCCAAGAGGCGGTGTTTTACTAAAATGGTGTGGAATGTTCAATTACTTATATAAATTTGGTGTCTAATTATACATTTTCTGATATTAGAAATTCAACTGAACCATTTGTGCGATCCAAAAAATATACCCAAAATACTTCTTCCGGGGTACCCCTCTGGGTTTGAGGTGTGTTTAGGCATAAAAATTATTTGTTTGGCATAACCCCACCGACCCTAAAAAACCTGCCGACTCAAAAGTTTTTATGCAATTAGCACAAACTAAAAAAATATTCTGCTGACCGACCCATTATTTTTCATCCACAATTAAAAAAAAAAATTACCAACACAAAGACCAAAAAATAACAAAACAAGACAACAAAGCAACTACAACAAGTAAAATAAAAGATCTTTGCTATGTCATTGAAAAAAAAAATAAATAGTAGCATCTTGTATTCATTTTAGAGTAAAACATTGAGAAGATCTAAAATAAAAAAATATAAAAAAATCTGACCGACCGACCGACCCTGATATTTTTTTCTCCGTTACGCCAAACAAACATTTTTTATGCCTTACTGAAAGTCTATAGGAATGTACAGTTAAAATGATATTTTGATGTATATAATTATAGAATTCCGAGAGAATTCATGAGAACTTCAAGTGGGCCATTAATAAAATCTGAAAGTATGCTCAAAAACGTTTTACTGGGGGTACCGCTTTTGAGGGGATATGTACATTATATTTTTAAGTCTAATTATATTTTCCCAATGGAACCAATTATCAAATCCCAAAGTGTATTCCAGGAATACCTCGGTTTTTAGTGTCTAATTTTATATTTTCTGTGTTAGGGATAAAGCCCAACAATGTACTAAATTGAAAATTGTGAACATGTACTTTATATGCCAAAATAAGAGCAAAAGGCGTTTGTTACTATGTGTGACTGCTCAAGTGTATACACAATAGCCCTTAAATGCACCGATTTATTAAAATGTCGTTAAATTTTATGAAGGATGAATAATACAATGTCAAATAATGCACAATAGACCAGAATGAAATATATAGTACGATAAAATTATGTTAATTATGTTAATATCAAGTTAATTTTATATATTCACAAGTTGTTTTTACTTTAGATACAAGAATACGGAAAATTATACTCTAAATATTGTGAAACTTCGGTTGAAGCAACCAAGATGATGGTGCCAACATCAATATGCAGATATATTCAATATTTCTGGTAAAATCGTAACTGAAATCAGTGGTAAGTGTTAGGTAATTAGAAAAAAAATCGCATTTAATTCTTTGCACGACGTATATGCAAGATAAATGCTCGACATGGTCAGAAACTGGCAAGCTCAACACATCTCCACACGACTATTATAATTCGCGAATGGTCTGCTTATCGCCCTTTATCTAAAGCATCTCTTTACAATTGATTGGCTACACAACAGTAATTGTATATTAAATAAAGCACAGGTTTATTCCTTCAAGGTTTCCGAAATCATAAGTGTGTCAGAAAAAAGTGTCAGGTGGGTCTAGACTGTCCCACAGTCTCGGCTCCGTCTTCGGATTCAGGGCACAGTAGGTTCAACTGACATAAAATCAAACTTATTTACAACAGTCGCACTCACCAACACAATGCATCTAATGTATATACAAAAATCAACAACTAAAATCCTAAAAAAATCAGATCACTGGGCCCTCCCTGGACCCTTGGACATCGGTCCTTTTAATACTGCGCTGACACCTTTTTTTACTCCAATGGCCGCCCATACGCCCTTATACGAACCAACTTGCACTTGTCCACGGCTTGACAAAATTCAATATACCACTCGCACGCCGGATTTGGTTGCTAAGAGAGATTGTAGTCTTCTTTACCAGTCGTTTATACCACAGACCTGAGAGGGTCTAGGTGGGTCAGGTACGGAGAAACTCACGAAAGTCATCCTGCACTGGTTTAAAAATGATCGTAAAAAAAAACGTCGTCTGTAAACTGGTAACTGGGACTTAAAACGTGCAAAATACATGCTAACAAACCGTCATTGTAACTGTTGTGAGTCCCGGCTGCAAGGTAAAACGACGTTTTTTATGGTTATTTCTAACAGTGTGACAGATTGAGGCAGTAGCAGAGCAATTCTTCTGTAAATTACCACGCACACGTTTAAAAGGATAGAACCTGCCCAAAGTTGTTCAAGGACTGGAAAATGAGAAATTATAAGCGACCATTAAAATGGAGGATATTTAATACTCTTGTAAAGCTTTCAGGCAATTACAATACTAGGCGGGTCCTTGGGTTTCGCTATCACTGGCTTGAATGACACTTGGGTTTCGCGGTTTCCTTGACCTTGAATGACCCCTGATGAGCCTTGTCGTGGACCTTTAAAATTTTCGGCATCAACAATCGAGACCCCCGCCCAGCAAGTAGATCAGCAGTTTCATCTGGATACCCACAGTTCACCCCATTTGACCTCCTTTCAACCTTTAATGACCTCTGATGACCTTGTCGGGACCTTTAAGATTTTCTATCAAACATCAACCCCACCTCCAAGTTTCATGTCCATACACCACGTTTACCCAATTTGACCTACTTGACCTTGAAAGACCTATAATTGACCTTGTAGTGACCTTTAACATTTTCCTGGCCGAGCAACAATCGACCCTACCCACCAAGTTCAATGTCAACACACCAATGTTACCCCATTTGACTCCTTTGACCTTGAATGAACCTGATGACCGTGATTCCCACTAATCAATACAAACTGGGTCTTCGGAAGGTCAGGGGCTACCCACCCACCAAGTTTCAGGAACATGCAACCCTCGGTAGCCGAGGAACAATACCTTTGACCCCTTGACCTTGAAATGCACATGTTGTGACCCTTAACATTTTTGTGGCATATCCACAATCGACCCATGGCCCTCCAAGTTCATGTCATACACCAGCGTTTACCCATTTGACCTCTTTGGACCTTGAATGACCATCAATACAATCCTGTCTTCGTTCGGTCAAGGGAACCCACACACCATGTTTCAGGAAAACATGCGACCCGGTATTCGAGCAAATAGACGTGGTCCATTTGACCTCTTTTGACCTCGAAAGGACCCCGATGACCTTTGATCCAACTAACCAATCAAACTCGGTCTTGTTCGGTACAAGGGGCACCCACCCACCAAGTTCAGGACAGTGCCGACTCGGTCTCCGGGAATAGGCCGCGGTCGACACACAGACACGAACAGACCAAAAGTTTCAGGGAACGTGCCACCCTCGATCTCCGAGAAAATGGCATTTGACCTATTTTGAACCTTGAATGACCTTGGCGTGACCTTAACAATTTTTTGGCTCCACATCGCCCCTACCCTCCAAGTTTCAAGTCCCTCACCAACGTTTACCCCATTAGACCCTCTTTTGACCGTGAATGACCCGATGACCTTTGATCCACTACCAATACAAACTGGTCATCGTTCGGTCAGGGCACCCACCCACCTAAGTTTCCGGACCGTGCGCCCCTCGGTCTCTCCGAGAACATAGAGCGGGCAGACACACACACAGACAGACCACCAGTTATTAATATATAGATGTTGAAAAGAGATTGATCGCCAACACCTAGAGGTTGACACAATCTGCTGCAACGTCCATAAACAAATTCAAAGTTTTTGGTTTTCTTGGTATGCCTTGTAGATGCACAACTACTGCCAAATTTAAGTTGGAGTTCCTCTTTCAAGTCAGTAACTCTGAACATTGCGATCCATTGGTTTCCCCGTTTGGTTGAAACTAAAGAAAGTTGACAAGTTTGGTAATCTCCTTTGACTTGCGGCCAAATTAAGGGGAATTGGGAATAACTTTTTGCCCGCTTCGCGCACATTTGGTCCCCTTTGGCACTTGCTGGAGATTACCGGTGGTGCGTCGAATTTTGGTAACGCTCAAAAACAGTAGTCGTGTTTAGTACCGTGTACTCAGTGCTTCTCAATGGCGTAATTCATATCACATATTTTTGGCAACAGCTTTGTAATATTTGCAATATAATCTGTTGGAGTCGTATTTTTTGTTTATTTTTAATCATGTTTGTGGATTATATTAAAAGCAACCGACAGTAAAGGAGGAATTTTTTTCATTCTGATTTACCAATGAAACACAGCTGAAAGTCTGGTAGAAGGGCGCACACCACCAATAATCCTCCCATTAAAGAAATACTCGTTAAAATGGCTTATGTGTGTTGTCATGGTTCTGTCTGCATGGCGGGAATGCGGACGTAGTTTTGACGAAACGAAAAGGAATTGGCAGAGAATTATAGTAATACTTGTCAATACGTACAAAACAAATGGCCGGCAAACAGAACAGTTCAAAAGCCACATTTCCCACGGCAAAAAATTATGCCAGCATTCCCACAGAACACGGCCAAGAAACACATAGGCTGAGTAGGCCCCTATTCTTCCCCTTCCATGATCAAAGGTACCCGCGCGTATTTAGTCTCTAAAATAAATGGGAAAGGAATTGTGGCGGGACAGTAATTTTTTTAGCTCCTACGTAAGCGTACGATCGAAGCCCGGGGGGGGGGTGGGGCACCTTCTCAATGCAAGGGGTATCATCCGTGTCCTAGCAATCACAAAAAGCACCCTAAAATCGTATTTTCAAAGCTTGAATTTCACCCCTAAACACGTATCAGCAGCGCAATTAGCTATCCTAAACAAGTACTTGATGGAATTTGTGCCCCTAAACAAGTATTCAGTAGCGCAAATTTGCATACCCTAAACAGTACTTGTTTTCTCCCTACCATAAGCAAGTAATTGATGCTATTATTACCTTTATACGTAAAAACCCAAAACCATATTCTATTTGGACACCGGAGAGGTTGTCTGAGCTTGGGAATCAGAAAAAATCTGGGGAAAGTTAATTTGTCATCCAGGATATGTATCCGAGGAAAAGGTATTTAAAAAGGGAATGCATTTTGAGACAGGGCGTTATTCCAACAATTACAGAGACGGCGCACGACTAGTCGAAAAAAGACGACGATATGGCTGCTGAATGGTCATTGCGCTACATGCAATCTTGACTTTCCAAACGCACATTATCATGCGAATGTGATAGAAAAATTTCACTTTTAATTATTCACTATTGCAAACTATAGGTATGGCTTGATGGGTAAATGTCACAGAGAATTCATAGTAAGTGGCGTGGGGGGTGCCGCTTTCTCTCGCGCCAAGCGCGAAACTCATGCCAAGCAATGGGTTTGGGCTTTCCGAAATTAAATTTTCTCATGCAAATTTGATTAAAAAAGCTGATACTTGTAGTGGTTAACTTAAAATGCATAAGGCCAATGATCGATCGGGGTATAAACAGTATTCTAGTTTCATGCAAGAAGGTTTTATTTGAACAATCATAAAATTTAAAGGTGTTCATGGAGAGGTCGTAAGCGGCACGGGGTAGGACGCGGAAACGTGGAGGTATTTAGTTTTCAAGACATTTCTATGGGTCTAAAGATCCGGGAGAATTCGCATTTAGAGACGGTTATTTTTCGGCACTTATTTCCGCATTTGCAGCGCACGCGAAAAATCGGCATTTTCCCTGAAAATTGCCGAATTCGCGCAATTATGCCCCACCCAAATTATGTCCCAAAAGGTCATTTAATAAAATTATAAACCTAGAAGTGACTGAAATAAATAAATTATGAGTTTTAATTGCTAAACATTGTCCTTTAATTGGGTAAGTGATATAGAACCATTTCGGTATAGCGATAAATCAGTCAATCACAAAAGGAGTCGTCATATCTCAATCTCCAAACCAATAGGCTGTACTAAAAACATGTGTATGGTTTCTTATCGCGCGGAAAATTTTGGAAATTGAGGGACCTTTGAAAGCAACAGATTAAGGCAAAGTAACCGACTTCCGGAACACTTTAATTTTTGTTATGCTGAGATGAATATGTGACCTCAAAGCGTAAAGTCCTCATTAGAAAATATAACACTTTCTTGATTTTGGGTGATTTAGTACAACTAGGCGAAGAGCAGCATCAACAATTTAGTTGACTTAATAGTCCCACCCTACTTACACCTACATCATACATTAATGGGAAAAGCTTATTCTTGTCTACTTTCAGATTAGGCATGATGTAAATTGCCAATGTGGCCGAAGGTGGTTTTTGGGGCATTTAGCCAAAAAAATACAGTTTGGGCATAAAAATGATTTTTAGAGATTGGTATTTTTGACATCTCTATAACATGCCCCATCTAGGTAGTAGGTTTCAGAACTATTATTGTGTCCCAAAGAGGAGGCACCCATAAGCTTCTAAAGTTTACAAAAATATACAGTCAGTATCGGCGCTAATTGTTTAGCCTGTCGGCACGAGGCGGGCTTAAACCAAGTTATCTCAAACTTCGCGGGTTTTGCTTTGTTCTCCTCATTGGCTGACCTCCCGGTCAGGTGGTGGCCTATGCTCCAATCAGCGAGTAGTTGCCGGCCTTTGTTTTGGTTTCGACCCGGGCTCATCGTCACTTGGCTTGTTGGACGCCGTCTGAATGGTCTTGCTTTCAGCGTATTTGAAAAACCACCCTCCTCACCCTAATTTGTTCCTTTGTATTTCTATGTTATACTTTATCTAATAATGTATTATCTTATAGTCTATTTA
>JAMKCH010007539.1:0-104034 GCA_023653785.1 Ophioderma brevispina | reverse complement strand
TTTTAATGATTTTCTCAAAAAATACTTATTTGGGGGAAAAAAATATTATCATAAGATTGGATTCCTTGAGTCATTTCCTTCTCCAATATGTATACTTGTATAATATGTTGGAACAACAATTAGAAGATACGGCAAAAAAACAGTTCCTTTGAATTCCTGACTTCACACCACCTTAAGGGTTGACGTGGATTTGTTTACGCGCAAGCTGCCTTACACCTTCAGCATTCTTATTGAAGCCCAGTCACTGGACCACACCAACACCGGATCAAAACCGTGCAACGCTTAGCCCGATAATTTGTAAAGCCCCCGAACTGACACAAAATAACGGTTATTTGCTGTAATTCACATGCACGATTTAAATCTCAATTTCGTCCCCAAAACACGAAGATTCAAAATCATTTTGTTCACAATAAGTAGAAAAATAACTGGACAAATAATATCAACAAATAGAGACCAAAATGGACTTTTATCATACTTTGGAAGCATTTATTTATGTTACTCATTTCCAAAAGTGAAAAGTAACATTTGGTACTCAACTTTCACGATACAATTTGTTCAAGGTTCTATGAACAGATTTCTCTCAATTTTGTTATGCTATTGAATGGAATCTCATCTATAACTAGTTTAAAATCGCTCATAGAACCTCTTTCGTTCAGTAGAAATGAGGAAATTACATGCATATTTTTAAGGGCACGGAGATGACGACAGCAGTGTTTGACCGATTCCAAACACACTCGCGTGGACTGCGTGAAGCATTGCCCCTAGCACGCGGTTGGCGCACTTGGTCAAACATCCGCCGACTACCGCGTAGCAGTGCTGCGTGTACCAGTGTGTTCGTACACACGGTTTCTATTTTTAGTGTGTTGCTGAGCGGTGTATTAAGACCAAAGCAATTGTTTGAAATCGACAGCTTATGTAGAATCCGAATTGACTGGGAGAGATGTGTGGGTCTGAGAGCTTCTGAGGCACATTTCCGACCAATTCTGAGTAGGTTATATGTGTCCCTGGCAAGAACCAAGGTTAAAATAATAAAAATAACACTATGGTCAACTGGAGTGTCCTCGTTTGGAAACTGGGCCTAAATCATGGGTCTAATCTCCTCTCCTCGCTTTAGGACTAAAAAAGGGAAAACAAACCAAGTTTTGTTCTGGTGGCAGGCGCCGCGCACACATTTTTATTTTGAAAGCAGTTACTTTTATTAACCCATCATTTTTTAATTGTTTAATTTCATGAATTTAGAACATTTTATTTTTTCTTCTTTTAGTAAAAGTCATTTTCTTAGGATTCGTGACCATTCAAGGATACCTTTGTTTTCTCAGTGATTGACTAGACTGATATCTTTTAAGAAAAAATGCCCCCATGTAACTCCCCAAAATGCGGGAAAAATGTTTTATAGGCCGTTTTTCAATGGCCGCCTGCGCCATATTGAAAAGCCTGAAAATCGATTTTTCATGAGTTATACTTGCTGATTGCTATGTTTGACAAATGGTTTGTCGTTGTTTTAAACTATTTCTGACAATTCCAAACCTTTTTCAAATGGTATTCAAGTGTTTTAGGGGTCACCTTGGACCCCTAAATCCAAGATGGACTGCCCGACACCTATTGAAACTACACTTTTTTTTATTATCTTTTGAAGAATAGTTGGTCCCAGTGTGACAGATAAATTGTCTTTTCTAACTCTTTTTTACTGCCAAACTTGTAAAACGTATATTCAAAGTGTTTGGGGTCATAGTTTGTACCTTCAAATACCAGATGGCCGCCGCGCCATATTAAAAAAAAATACACTTTCTACTATCTCTTCATGGTGTGGTCTATTGTGACAATAAAGTGTCGTTTCTAACTATTGTGGGCATACAGAAACCTTTAAAGATTTGGGTATCAGTGTTTGGGGTCATTTGACCCCTCAATCTAAGATTGGGGCCGCCGAACAACCCAAATTGAAAAACATAAAAATATGTAATTTCCATTAATTAGTTGGGCTATTGAAAATTAAAGTAAATTTTCCTTACCTTACTGATTTTCATCAACTCGTTCTTCAAGGTTTTGGAAGAAGTGAAATTCGAAAACATATTTGCAGGGCAGGAACAAAATTTGGCCCTAAAATTTGAGAGTCGTAGGTAAAGTGTAACAAAAGGGGACCTCACAAGACGGAATATGCATTCGTCCTCTTCTACACATGTACACAGGACCTTTCTCCCATCTACACTCATCGACTTCCCGTCGTGTTTACTTAACGATTTTTTTTTGATAATACACTTTCACTAAGATGCGATGTCATGTTCCTAACACCTTCATTTTGTTTATAGTTCACCATCCTGGAGAGAAAGGTTATTCCAAATTAAAGTCGATCGAACGGTTGGCCCATGTGTGTCATCTACTCCGTAAACGGAAAATCAGAGAATTCTCAGGGTCAATGCATGTAAAATCGGCACACAAATTAGACCAGTGAGATCAGATAAGATAAGAATCTGGCTTTTTAAAGGCAATTTCGAAATTCTATCTTTGGTCAATTTGAGGGGGCGGTGGTTGTGGACACACGAGTAGTAGGCCTCCCCGGGGTATGCCTACAAGGCACATTAGGGCATAATTAGAATAAACAGTGCATAGAAAACAAAAAATATTGATCTATTCCTACAATTAGGCTAAAGTAGTTTTCTTTTTTTTCAAACTAAAAAACAAGACATTGTCAAACCTATAGTGCGCGAGCTTCCTGGGAAATATGAAAAACGTATTCAACCCATTATTCATCAGAGTGCCTTTTAGGTGATTTTCCCCATTTTTCCCCGAGAGGGTGTTGGAGTCTCTTGGCATTTTTAGGTTTGACGTCATGTCAGGGGGGTGACACGTACGCCCTGTCCTTTTGCTCCTTTACCACTCAATAGGCTATGGCAAAATACGAAAGTCGTGCCATACCAGCGAAATATATGGTCCCTCATGTATTTATAACCTCACCGTATAGAGTGACGTGTTCACCGTTTGTACCCATGATAGTATTGAACTTCGCATTGCAAGACTCGCCGCATAGACAAATAAGGTAGAGACCGCTATCCACGCACTCCACTGCATGGATTGCCTTTTGAAGTTGGTTACCATAACAACTTGAGTGAGCTAGAGGAGATTGGGAGCGGTTGCTATACGCACTAATTTCGCACCACCTCCTCGCGAAGTGTACGTACGCAATTTTCGCGCCGTCTACAAAGGCGTATTACGCAGAGGTATTACACACAACAGCTGGCCTCGTTTCGGGCATAATAGGTTTAAGCCATTTTCACTGAAGTCATTTCTAAATGTCTCACATACGGGGTTCAGTCGGAAAAATTACGGTTCTTTTTTACCGTTGTTGTATTAGAATATGATCCGCCGGGCCGTTTCAAAATTGCAGTTATTTTGCTCCCGCCCGAATGATATTCATGACTTATTGAAAGGTAGAGCATACCAGGGTCTTTAAACGCGGGACTAGCTGCGGTTTGGGAACTGCCGCTACACCACTCTAAAACATGCTAAAACTTGCGTTTAGGAATTGAAACGCTTGTCTTGCCTGCACTTGTTTTAATGATCTTGGGAAGTTCTAATATGAAACTAATGAGTAGTTGTAGGGTTCCGTAGGCCCCGATACGCCAAATTGAAAAAAGTAAAGTGAAGCCGTTTGATAATTCAGGTGTTAACCTGTAAGGACGCACCATGAGACTTCAAGGGGGGGGGGAGGGGGGGGTTTGGAAGTTTGTTGGGTGAGGGCAAGTTTTTTTTTCGTTGCTTTTGGAGGCAAGTTTTTTTTTTTCTTCAAGTCATAGGCTGGATTTTTTTTGCCTACTGAGGACGTTGTTTTCGTTTTATTGCGGGTGCGGGTAAAGTTTTTTTTTTTTTATGGAAAGTGGGGAAAGGTTTTTTTTTTTTGCTCATATGGTGGGTGAAGTTTTTTTTTTAGAAAAACTCCAAACCCCCCTTTGAAGTCCAATGGTGCGTCCCTAAAGTTCAGGGAGCATGGAAACTGTAACATTTTCCGAAAGAAAGAATGGCCCTAGATGTTTACATTTCAATTGCGGGAAATCATAAGAGAGTTTGTGTTGGCTTGTTATATAAACATTTATATTAAGAAGGATATATTTAAAGTGACAGGAGGAGATTTTTTTTAGGATACGAATTTCTCTCAAAAATTTCCACTGGATCGGTGTAGAGCAAACAACACCTACCGAAAATGTTTCGAGTTTATTGGACAAACAGATGCAAAAGAAAGAAAAGGGCAAACATGTTTCAACTTGCCTGCCTTATCGTCGCTTTCCCATAGAATACCATGCTTGACTTTCTGCGTGCACGACAGAAACTACTAAAATCATCATCTTATTATATATAAAGACGGCGGTTCGGCTTATTCACTTCAGGTGTGATCTAATACATGGTAAGCATGCCCAAATATGTAGAAAAAACGGGGTTCGAGAAAAATATGGTGGGGTTGCTTTTCATGGAAATCTCATGTCTCTTAGAAGGACTGTCCTTAAATCTTGTTTGTTTAGAAACTATGTTTCTTTATGCCAAAATGTCAAAGCGACTGCAGAAGAAGAAAGTGGCAAGTCGGCTTAAAGAGTCATAGTCGGAATTTCTAGGAAAATGTTTAGATAGCCTATAATACTGACAAGACTGGTCTCGAATTACCAGGTTTGAATCAAAATTGCGTTTTAAAAAACTACCAACTTAGGTCTGATATGCCTATTTGGTTAGAAAAGGGTAACTGCGATAGGGAAATGTTTACCAAAATATTTTCATTGAGGAAAAAAAAAACTGGTAAATTCGACCGGAATTAAGTCATTTCGCGGGATCGTAATTTACATGGGTTTGTTATGCGCTGTCGCTTGCGGGTGCAAGAGAGAGAGAAGAAAAACCTAAACACGGACGCAGAGAGGAACAATACGCGAAGTGAGGTGTGCGCCAATGCGTACCACATCAGTTGAGTCGGGCGCACTCACAAGCGTTGGAAAATTGTGTTTGTATACTTGTTTGTCCTGAGGTATGAAGTGACGACGCGCGCGTAACCCAGTGCCGTCTTTCAGTTGTTAGTGCGCTTGTGCTTTGCGTACCGCGCGCTGAGTCGGGTACAATGTATACGCCCCGTCGCTACTCTACTTCGAGCTGGGACAGAAGTATAGCCTCGACCGACTTCAATACGCGCACGGAAGATATCGGTTCTCATATCTTATTTGTCTATGAAGGACACGATTGTTAATAACACTAGATAGCGACGCCAGCTCAAAAGCCGTAACCATCTCTTGCCGCAGTGCGTACTTATTTCCATAGCGTGGTGTCAATTTATTCATAATTCCCTGATTTACATAGCGTGGTGGTGTACCAATTTATTATAGATTAGCATTTGCATAGAACGATGTACCGGTTTCCAGGCCAACAGGTTACGGCGCATTTTGCGCGTACGCGGGAGGGTTCGAAGGATGACCGTAATGAATATTTATGATTTTCAAAACACGGTTACGGTGGGCCCCTATTCTTCAACACGGGCGTTACGTACGCTATTAGTGTTATAAATAGAAATCTGTGATGCAAGATTCGGCTATATAGCGCCCTCGATCGCACACGGCCCACCCTTAGTTTAAGGGGGGTTCCATACACTGAAGGTTTCACAATGTTATTTTGTTTCAAATGCGCCTATTTTAGTTATTAAGGTCGAAAGTTGTTATGTTAGTTAAATCAAAATTAGCTCCTTTAATGTTCTTTAGGTTTATTTTATGAATCAAGGTTAGATATTTTGCTACAGCCCTTGGAGTATACACATTCGGGTCCCTTCAATTGAAACCCCTTGGAAATAGTTTAGTTCCCTACAATGTGGTTGGTGTCAAAAAGACTTAATTAAAACCGTACTATTCTATACTTATAGCAATAAGAAAGAAATTCACAGCTTCATATAACACCAATTTTACGTTTTTAAGTCCAATAGTCAACAAGAATATTGCCTCTCCCCGAGTTTTGCCTGGACTTGTCAGTGCTGGTCTCACCCCTTAAAATCCACAGAAATCTTTATAGCGCCGAAGGCGCTAGAAGGGACGACACTCTCCGCGCATTTGATATACGCAGCGAAGCCAGATAATTTTGTTTTTGTTCGAACTCGCCGTGCGATACTGGAGTAAGCAAGTACGCCATACGCACAAATGACGCTAAAAAACCTCAAGAGAAAGCGTAAAACTGTGGGTTGTCGCAGTCGGGAAACAACTAACGTGTTGCCAGTGTGTGTGCAGTTGTTTCTTGTAGCTGATAATTGAAGTTCCCGACGAAGGCAGCTATATTTGGGTTAATAATAGTCGTCTAGTTTATATGACCAAAATAATCCATATAATTCTGATATTTGTAATATTAAACCATTTGTTGATTTTTCAAATGCCTATTTTTATAAAACGTGTTTAGCTCGTGGGATGGATGAAAGCCCTGGGTGATGGGCCCGGTTGATGGGGGACCTGACACAGGAAGTACGGGGTATGTTACGGCCCCAAGGTCCCTACACTGTTTAAAAATGTTCTTAAAAAAACGTCAGTTAAGCCGGGACTCGAACCGTGCATATTAATTGTATAAAAGGGACTCGAAACGCGGGCAAATAACTGTAAAAAACGTCGTTGTAACTGTTGGGCCGTCCAGCTGCATGCCGTCAAAAACGGACATTTGTTAAATAAGTTGTTTAATTTTTAAACAAGTTGTTAATTTTTAAACAAGTGTTTAATTTTTTTAAACAAGTTGTTTAATTTTTAAACAAGTGCTTAATTTTTTTAAACAAGGTTGAGATGATGACCAGCGGGTAGTAAACAGTTGTCACGGTCATCATGACGATTGATCTATGTCGTGTTGTTGGAGATGTGCAGTGCCAAAACAGACTGGTCGTCGCTCCTTTTAACTACATCCGATGCGATGCATCGAGGCATTCAGTTAAGGACCATCTGACATTTGGCAGTAAATGGTGAACAGCATCTCCGCTGCGGCGCAAGATAGATATTTGATCCTATAACAAAATGGATAGCCAAATTGAGTTGAATCAGATTATCAATAATAATATCAAAAGGGTCCTGTCTGTTTGATTTATACTTTAACCAGTCAAAAGGGAGGCCCTCTGCAAGGGGGGATTAATATTTTCTTAGATCACAGTTTTTGAAATATCCCAATAGAACCAATTCAAAAAATTCCATGAATCCTGTCGCCAATTAAGATATATTGAATACATTTAAATATGTCCCTCTCATACCAGGATGGATCATAAAAGAATTGATTTAACTTTTTTAAAACAAAATTGGTGGTTAAACCAAATAGGCTTGTATAGCTGAATGTCAGCAAATTATCCCTGAAAATCATTTTAGACCAAAAGAGGAAATAACAATTCCGAATGGGATCAGCAGTTTGAGGATTCAGATTTTTAGGACACATTACGAAGCTGTGATTTAAATAATAATTTTGTATCATTATGAAAATTATCCAGTGATTCCAGCTCAATTAATTTCCAGGCACATGAATAATTATCATCACAAGGAAAGCTTGTCTAAACCTAACTTTTGATCTTTTAGAAAACTCACGAGTGTCACTATCTTAAGGTCACATGCCGGCTCACATTCAGCGGGATTAGCTTACCTAATTCTTAAAAAAAGCTTTTTTTAAAAACCAGGAACAACCCATTATTTTAATATCGCACATTCGCCTTGCAGCTGATGTGGAACACTTGAATCCATTTGAGTAGCGTACAACATGCGTGGCTTGAACACAGACTGAGGGCCAGTGTCTGTTTACTTTGAACGCGCTCATCTCATGCATAATTCAGGTGTGTACTTTTGGTTACACACTGAAAATTCAATGAGGCGGTTTTAACAGGGCAGAATAGCCACGCGTCACATTCTCGCCATGGAAAACAGGTTGCGTTTGGCCATCGCAATTTGCGAGAGTTTCCGATCTACGCCTCGCTTCTTATCTATGTTAAAATCAACCCGAGTAGTCGTTATAGCTCCCCCTGTAATCCAAGGCCCCCAAGGGACCACTGTTGGTCCACAAGTGTCATCTCCTTATTTTCATCCTCCTTGGTCCTGTTCAGGATCTCTCGCGCTTCCATAGTTTTAGTTGCAAATATAGACGCAGGCACGGCGCAGCTGCTGGTTGTACGCGCTGAGCGTCCATAGAAATCCCATAGCGCCGAAGGCGCTAGAAGGGCCGGTACCTGCGCGTTGGCACGCATTGAAGCACGACCTTTTCTTGGAATTTTCGAACCTGCGGTGTTGTTATTGTTAAGCGTCCCGCGATACACTTATTCTTACGCACCGGGGCAACTCGTCGTGCGTGTAATTTTAAATACGCGTGACTAAGCGTGTTATAAATATTAATCAACGCTCAATGAACCAAAATAACACGAGTACGAGGCATGGATTGTACAGCAGATTACTAGTGAGAGTTTTGTGTCTTTTAACTCATGCCGACTTTTGCTTTATGAATTTTTAAGGCCCATACCTATTGCCCCCAAAAGTAGGATTTTTCTTTTTACTGAAGCATTCACCGACAGGTCATATTTAAAGTTTTATAAACCAGGTGTGTAACTTGAGTAAGTTTGAAGGGGGGGTAGGACCACTCAACTTTCTTCAGGTATGCATGCGCGGCCCGAAGTAGTGGCTATACTTAAAAATGTTGATAAATTGGCAAGCCTGGGGAACTAAAATCTTCATTTAGCTTCTGAGGCTGAGGTAAAAAAATGGGAACTTTAGGATGATTAATAGGGGTAATCCCTTGTTAAAGGGATAAGCAGCGATTTGCTAATCTCGAAACATCGAAAAAATAATCAAAATTCATATTTTTATATTTTTGTTACTGACATGGATATGCAAACATAATCTACAAGTGGTATTGATTGAAATCCTGGCCTTCGCCTCTGTAGGCTTAGTGAGCTGCCAATCTCTTAGGCAGTAGCAGTGAGTATTAAAGGCTAGTACTTTTTATCTGATTTCTGTAATTTCTATACGTGCGTATCGAAATTCCGACTGAGATTAAAAAAGCTTTCCCGGTGAATATCACAGATTTTCAGCCGTGATATTGATGCACCATGTCAACACAGTTTGACCTCAAACCACAAAACATTGATCTTTGTTATCTGTACTGGTGTAAACCACAATCAGCAGTTTAGTGCATATAGATTTGAGGACGTTCCGTTCCTTGTATGTCTATTTGCGGGAGACGGTTTATGGCCAAATTCCTCAAGTACTTTTGGGTTGTTTTAGTGTTTTCTACATTTCACATTTTAGAATTGTACAACCACACTTAATATCCCTGATTTGTAAGTTAAAATCACGCATTTCCACATTTTTTCGATTCTCTCGCATTATCGCTGCATCACTTTAATATACAGAATAAACGAACAGTTTGAAAATTATTATGAGCCTCCTCCCCCCCCCCCCCCCCAGGATTTTTGAACCGACGAGTTAAATTAAGTTGCCGCCAATAATGGTTAATTTGCAGGACACAATTTCAACACCCTCTAAACATAACTCTGTAAGTAATAAGTAAATATTGCGTATCCACCTGGCTGACTGCATTATTGTGTCTACCAATAACCTGATATTTGAAATCTCTATGCATTGCTTATTGTTTTAAGGGTAGCAAAACAAAAACAAGCTAAATAACATATTATTCTTTATGTTCCACACCTTCAAACGGAGGAAGGAGGGACACGACGATGTAGGTATATGAAAGAGATTTGCCGATTTTTTTTTTAATTTTATTAAAAATAACATCGTGGGCGATGTGGCCAACTTTTGCATTTTTACAACATCATAAAAGTACATGTACATAAATAATACCTTAAGAATGATACTATATGACATTTCTTTCCACAACAAATTTAAAAGGTAAATATAAAATGTATTTTAAACAGTTGCATGGATATCATAAGAATTCATAGGCCTAATTCAAGCCAAACATTCCAGTAGGGTCTACACCCTAGGCAAACTAACCAATCTCCCTGTGAGACCGTTCTCCCATCTATGCTACTCCGAATGCAAATGTTCTATACACCACACTCTGTGCGTGTTTAGTAGCGCGAAGAGAGCAATTCGCTGCTCGCGCTGGCACGCGTTCAATGCTTAAGGTCATGTCCCGCGCTCAGCTTCAGATATTTATTGGAGGAAATTTTTTCCCCAGCTAATACAGCGGGTATAGGAAGGCTCGTTGCGCAACCAAGTGCGTCGTGCTTCGTTCGATTTGGCTACGGGCCTATCTAGCGCTTCGCGCTTATAATATCTATGCGCTGATGAGTACAGCCACTCAGAACGCACCCAAGCATTCTTGTTGGAAAATCCAACTTGGAACAGTGCCAGATCTAGTTTTTAGTGCGCGGAGCTAGGCTAACGTGTCTAGCCTCGGTAAGGGGTGTTTTGACGTGTGATTGTTTACGCGCAAGCTGACTTTAACCTGCAGCTTTCTGTTTTGAAGCCCAGTATGGACAAAATGGAAGAATTTAGTTTTGATGCTGCGAAGGTATCATGCGCAGATTTACCGCGGATTAAACTGTGCGTTTTGTTTTGCGTTTATGTAAAATCGCGCATCTCTACGCCTGCGTTCCTGCCTTTGCTGCCATGCCGAATGTGGCGCGGGTTTTTCTTGCCACCCAACGATTGAAAAAAAAAAGTGTCCAATTTCATGGTTTTCGGAGTTTTTTGTAATTTTGTGTAATGGAAAAAGTAAGTCGGTTGACCTCATTTTTATTTCAAAATTTTAAAGAACAAGAACAGAACGACGTCGGGACCTCAACATATTTAGAAATTACAAAATTTTATCGAGAAGTTTTTATTTTGTGGGCGATTCAAACGTCAAATTTTGACTTCTCATAGACTGCGTGGTTTAGAAAGTGACAACATACCTTTTTGTTTTGGCTATAGCTCAAAAACAAGTCGGTGACCCCCATTTTTTATTTCAGAATTCCTCTCAGCACCGTTGTAAATACCATATATATGAAATTCTGGAAAATTTTATCGAGTAGATCACTAACACTCAAACCCCTTAAAAGGTCCATGGACACGGCTGAGTAACATTTCTAATTTCTTACATTTTCGTACTCCACAGTATCCCTGATCATCTCGCAACACGTATTTTTAAAAGTGAACATCGGTGGAAATGTGTTAAATTTCAAGATAAAATATACCCAAACTGACAGGCCTTCTTCTTTTTTCGCGGGAACGCGTATCAGATGCTGGAGTGTGGAGTTTGACCCCGTTAATAGACGTCAGAGTAACAAGTGTAACAGCTCACATCTGGTCTTGTTAAGCGGACGAACAACCCCTCCATGTATCATCTGCCTTGTCGGAGTTTTTTCTTTTGTCTGGGACTTGAATAAGCTATTCTGTTCTGATTCTCTTGTCGGTACGGTCGCTCCTGGTGCCGCCGTCGACAAAAGCGCGTTATTATCTTAATTTTAAGCAACCAAATCAATAAATTATGCCATATGATACAACACTTACGCCACAGATATAGAAAAGGAGATCCCGTCTGCCTATACCGGCCTGTAGAAAATCTGTCACCACAAATACTCGCTATTGGGGTTATTCGTGTTTTTAAACCGATAACACGCGAAAGGAACGAACGCAGATCCGTGCGTATTACCGTGAAGCGTCTCACGAACGCACGGCATGTGGGTTGCGTAAAGATTTGGCATGGCACAACGATCGAAAGGTATCGCGTGTCAATTCCTCCTTCCGATACACATTTGTAATGGTTAGAGTGGGCGGGTTTGTGGACCATAAAATAATTTCCCTCATTGTGATTTTTTTTAATCTTTATGTTGCCTTGTTATGTGGGGAAAACATTTATGATTAAAAATTGGTTCCTCCCTCCACATGTCACCAAAAGCTTGATTACAATTTTGAATAATCGGTCCGTGGTTTGAATAGTTTTGGCAAAAATGTGCATTAAATGGTTTAGTGTTCGACCACATGAAGACGTTCTGAATTACAAAATTTCAATTTTGATAGAGTAAGTGTAGAGTAAGTGTGTGTGTGGTGTGTTTTTGTGATGAATTTCTTTTTTAACAATATACTGAACGCTTTCCGTATTTTGTTGGCAAAATGGTCGTCCGTATAATACTGTAAAATTTACATTTTTTTCACATGTATTTTTCAAAATCCGTGTAGAAGTAAACCATGTCCGGCGTACTCATAGTCCTGGAACAATGGTGAACAATAGGGCCAATCGATCATGACTCTTTACGCAACATTATTTCCGCTTTTATTCCGTTACGTCTATGGATCACCCCGGACTGTTGCTCCCACCGGACTATATCTCCCTTTACACCCGGTCCCATATCATTTCTATACTTGATGACTCGACTGCAGAGTGTTTTTGTGCTTTTACAACTTTATAGAGGATTGCAACATAACTTATGTTGTACTTTCTTTTTTCTTCCTATCACTTTCCCTATCCAAACGTACATTAGCTCTCATAGACTGCCCGACTCTAGACAAGAAAGACCGCTGATATTATGTGAAAAGCATGTCGACGACCCCAGACTGAAGCCGGTCGGACTTTTGGCACAATCACAGCTTCTCTACCTGAGACGAATATACTCATTCGCTAGAAAAAAAAAAAAAAAAAAAAAAAAAAAAAAAAAAAAAAAAAAAAAAAAAAAAAAACGAAAAAAAAAAATAAAAAAACCAAACAGTGTGAACTCTATATTCTTTGAGTTTTGCTATAATTCTCATAAACATCGATGCTTTTTGTTGTCGACATGCAGAATACAAAGTGCGCCAGCATCACGAAACGGTGAAAAATAATGTAACGAATGTATGCGAGTGCGTACACATACACGCGTTTGCAAGTTAACGCCGAAGACGCTGCCAACCAATACGCTAACGAAAATATTCCGAGATGCGATAAAATTGCATTTGCGAACATTATACGAATCACCCCAAAGCGCCGTCCATGCCGGAGACAAAATGGCGGCCAGACTGGAATCTCCTTTTCTATATCTTCGTGCGTACGACGCATAAGTCAACTGTGTACGTATTCAAGAAAACTGGGCCACGCGCGCACGTCCGTTCCACATGACATCAGATCGCGTATCGCGTATTTGTTACTTGGGCGTCACTTCCAGGTCATTGCTGCCAGCGCGATAATCACATTCATCTTTTTGGAATATTCCTTGAAAGCACTGTCCAAAACATATGATATTTGCCCAATTTTCTCAATAGACGGTTTCTCACTTACTGCTTCATGCAGATTTTACATTGATACCAATACATGAATGAAACCATTTTTGGTGGTAATTATAAGTACTAGTCGGAGCCCTCGCTTCGCGCGGGCTCCGCTAGTTGAGTGAATTGGAGCGATCACTGAATGGGAGCAATCACTGAAACAGAAACGATCACTGAAACTAAAGCAGTTCTGAACAAGAAATGACAAAACGCTAACACTTTCTCAACACTCCCGTTGTCCTCGTATAAATTACCGTCATCCTGAACTTAAGGACTCCCCCGAGTCACAACATTTTGTTGTTGTTTTTTAACACAAATAACTCAATTTCCCGTACCTATCATATCCGTGTAGCTAATGCACGTTAAAAATTTCTAACTAAGGAAACCGACACCTGACTATTTAATCCCATATAACATTCCGTAGGCCTATATTTTATTTTTTTCTCGTATTTTTGTACTATAAAAACGTCAATATAGGTTTCTGTGTTTAAATTTTTTTTCAAAAGTACTCCCCGTGCAGCGGACCCGTACTGAGGTCCCGTCATATCCTTTTTTTCTTATAACTCCTCTCAAACACCCGTATAAAGTTCTTGTCTTCCTGCAGTTTATGACTTCCCCCGTCACAACATCCCTTGATTGTATTTTTTTCGTAACTCAGTTCCCGTAGTTTCCAGCATTTCCCTCATTCATACCACAATAAAAGCGAAATAACCGGGGAAATAACATGACCTGTTATTGACCTGTCTTTACCTTCCTTGAACCCACTCTATTTTGCACACCGAGCTGTATTGCACTATAGTTTGTCTCATCTTAAGTTGAAGGTGACGTCACTGCGACTTTTAAGTTGCGAACCCATGAATCGCGCGCGCTATGCTTGGAATCATAGCATGATACGCACGCGAATAATGGCGGCACGATCGAGACGCTAGTGGAATGCAAAGACGCGTAATGACGTCACCTTCAACTTGAGGTGAGACAAAGTATATAAGCCGCTGTGACTTCTACCGCCCAGCGAGCGTCTCCGCGCAACCGCGACGGGCTAGCCGTCGCAACGCACCCCGCATACGCACCGCTTAGAAACGCTTACAAACAAATGGTAACTTTACCATAGCAACTGAGCACATTCTCGCTGTTTTTCAGCCATTTCTGAACGGATTTCGTCCATATAGTTTAGAACCCGTCCGGTGTCTTCATGCACCTTTCATGCGAATTTGGCGCAATATGGATCGAAACTGAGGGAGCCTTTTGCTAATATACATACATACATACAACATTAGCCAAATTTTAGTATGATGTTTAAAGCATGTCCATGGACCTTTAAGAGTTTGGGTCATATATCAACTTTTGGCATCGTTCCAAGCCTCAATATCTTCCGAAATGTCTTCCGCAGCCTGAAGCGTCGATTGCCCGCGCTTAACAAGGCAAGGAGCGCACTCCAGGGGGTAGCAAAGTAAAAACAGTCTTTACGCACGAGCGCGCGAGTGGATGCATGGGACCTTTGAACATGAATCATCCTTTCCTTTGTTGTCCTTGTTCACCACTGGGTTCTTCATTGTGTTTCTCCCTGGCACCTTGGAGGCAGTGAGGAATGGGGGAGGGAACATTGGCCCTCCCCATTAGAGCGTTGTCTGTACATTTGTCTCGAACAGAGACTTGTGGCTATCCCAGCAGTAAAAATACCCAAATTTACATGAATTTCGTGATTATTGTAGCCACCCATTTCCTCCACAAACATAAGAATTTCTGGGCTTTAACTCTTGAAAACGCAATTTAATTTCGTAATATGTAGCATATATCGGAGTCCAAGACCCATACGCGACCCATATGCTTAAAAACTAAAATAGGGGCCTATGCATTATTTTTATGATTTTTGGTAAGTCCTACTTTATACTAGATAATCAGATAAGAGAAAAAAAAGCTGTATCTTACCCAATGATCCGAATTTGGGGTCGATATTATTTGTGCTGCAAAATGTTGATGCTTTGGTGGGCGGTGGGACCTCTCGAATGGTTTTGCCTTTCCCATTTAGTTATTTATTTGAATATTCCTGTTAATCGAGGGGTCAAGAAAAGAATCCTCATTGACATGGGGGTTCGGTCTTGTAAGACAAAATCTATCAAAACCCTAATAATAATAGGTCCTAAACCGGGAGTGCTGCGGCCTCTCCTGTCACAAACGATAATATATGGATGTAACAAAAAGTATGGTAACACGGAAACTGGTGCAGAACATAAAAAGATAAAAAAAATGACAAAGCAAAATGTGATAGGTCTCAATGAAAAGAATCGATACTCCGCTGGTCACGCAACAAACCATGAGCTAGTCAGTGCGCAAACATCAGAGGACAAGCCTTCAAAACCCGTGAGATTATTCTGCGTCTTTGTCGGTGCTGTACGCACTAAGATGTCGCAATGGTTCATTTTTAAGAAACAAATAAGGTTTTTCGCATGAATATCTCAAAAGGGTTACTCGGTGACCCCATGATTGTTTTTTGGTTTTTCAAGGCTGAAATAGTGCGCAACTTATATAAAAAAATCACAACAAAAGTATGGCTAAATTTGTAGCTATAACCCAAAATGTCCTCGAAAAAAATGATTGTTCCCATGACTTATGTAGTTATTTTGGCGAAAAATGTGTATGTTGTAATGGTTTTTACTCAAAAAAAGTGACATCGGTGACCCCCGATTTTTTTCGTGAATTTTCGATCATTCGATGAACCCGTATTTATGCAAGTTTGAAAGGAAAATTATGGCGGGAAGTATATAGGACACGAACCTTAACAGCATGACATGCGCGTCACCGCCAAGATTGGTACCCCCGGGCACGCTTTATTTGTTGTCGTTATGCGGAACCATATCTCCTTTTACTCCAGCCATAAATATTTTTTCATCAGCAAAAATAATGTTAAAAAAAATATGAGAAGGTTGTGTCGATCGGGGTATGAACTCTCTAGGCCATGATGCCAAAGAGAAAAAAGATGCTCGATAAGGAACAAGGTGGCGCACCCATGGGGAAGTATATAATTTCTTCCGAAATACCTTTCGTAAAATTACAGAAATCAGTTCTACCGTGTGTTCTCACTTCTAAGATTGCACATTCTCGGAAAAGGAATTTAATGTCATCTCAATTTATGCACGGGAATATCAGGACTATGGGTGTATACCCCATGATTCATTGGACTCCAGCAAATAATTGGGGCTTTTTATAAGTAAATCAGTCTGGTATGTAGAGCAAAACACTTCAAGACTCTTTTTATCTGGAACTGAAAAGTCATGTGTTATAACCCTGCAACTGAAAAGATTGCAGGGCTATACCATCACCCCGATTTAGATTAAGCTATTTCTACGTGAACACCAAAATTACCCCGCCTCTTTCAACGATAATAAAGTTAGAGGTTCACTGTGATGTGTGTTCATTTTCTTTGACCCTTATATTTCATCCTTTATTCAGAAAGGGAAAATAAGGTGAACAAAGCTAATGAGAAAAAAATTGTTTGGCAACTGTGACCTAAAACATCTTAATAAGTAATAATAATAATAATATTTATTTGAGTTCACGCATTAAAAGCATGAGGCAAAATAGTAAACTCAGGGAAAGAAAAAATGGGCTACCCAGCCCAAACACAATGATGTGGGATTTCTTTCCTGTGCCAAAATAAGCGGATACATGCATACAAACATTATAGATAAAAATCCATTGGGCAGCTGCATAAGCAAGCGGATAAACTCCAGTTAATAAGAAAAATGCTGCTTACATAATGACTTGAATTGGAAAATATAAGAATCCGCAGACGGATACAACAGGGATAACTTCCCCATAGTCTAGGGAAGGCAAAAAAATACCAGAATGAGAAAAGAATTAGTCCGTGCACGCCAGTGAAGAAATCTATTTTCATTCACAACACTTCGACGAAAGGAAATCCATGAACAGAGGTTGGAAACATGCCGGTTGAGAAGTCGGAAGCCAAAATTGCAGGCCTTTGAAACTAAACAAGTTCCTTCAACTTTATAAGGCCAAAATCAGAAAACCTATTCAAGCTACGTAACACGTTGACAATGATCAGACCAAGACCGTTTTACGTACATTAGCGCACGAGTTATTTTCCTTTGAAATTTCTCAAGCCTTTGAATAAGGGAAATATTAAATGGAGCCCAAACAACAGCACAGTAAACCAAGATTGAGGAATGACAAGAAGGCTTGATAAGTGCAATAAAGCGAGAAGTGCAATATTCTTTAGTAAATCTGATGATAAAACCAAACCAAGACGTGAGATTTTATTGCACGTGATCATATGTGAAGAAAATTGAAGATTGGAAGAAAACGTAACGCCAAGTATTTTAAAATCATCAACGGAATGTAGCGTTTCACCACCCCAAGGTAATTTAATTGGCACAATCTTAGATCTAGAGAAATGCATAACAGCACATTTAGAGGCATTAAGTGGAAGCTTGTTCTTGACTGTTCAAGAGTACAGTTTATCAATATCATTTGAAGTCCGGAAACAGGTCTCACCAATGGTATGATCGTCAGGCAAATTGACATATGGAGAAGATCCCTTACCACGACCAAGTTGATATCCGAAAACAAATAAAAGGAAGAGAAACGGGACCCAGCATGACCCTTGTGGGAACTCCAGAAGGGACACTTGCCAAATCAGAGATTCACCTTTGTAATCACCCATCTGCTGCCTCGCATGAGCAAATTCTGAATCCAGTAAAGAAGAGATCATCGAATACCACCAAGATGAGTTTCTAAGACTATTTGTGGTCCACTTTATCAAAAGCAGAGCTAAATTCAAGAAAAAACAGTGTCAACCAGTCTACAGTCACGCCCATCAAGGGTTTCACCAATAATATGAAAGAACTTCCGGGACAACAATGTTCACAAATTTCTGCCTCGTCTAAAGCCAAAGTGATTGTCATAAGGATATTATTCTCCTCAATATATGACATTAATCGGGTAACAACAAGGTTCTCCAAGATTTTCCAAGACGATGTCAAAGGACACAGGACGGTAACTTGAGGGGCATCTTTTGGTTTGCCAGAACCTTTATAGATAGGAAAACATTAGCTTTAATTCCAAGACTTTGGAATTTCACCCTTAGATAAGCATGCATTGAATAAGTCACCTTAGAGGGGACAAGTTCACACCTACATGATTTTAGAAAAATGGTAGAATTCCATTCAGGACCAGGAGAATTTTTGGTCTCTGGTCTTTGAGAACATTGAACACTTCTTCAACAGTAAACTGGAGACAAAACAAAGGAGAACCACCATGTGAGATTGGAGAATCTGACAACGAAGAAAGGTCAAGGGGATTATAAAGCATCACCAACGTTAATGAGGAAAAAACTGCTTATTAAAAGCCTTTGCAATATCCGTACTATCTGTATCTCATGATTATCAACCTGGAAAAAGACATCTGATGGAGAATTCTTTACGAGCAGCTTTAATACGGCCCAGGAATTCTAGGAAGCTGCTGAGAAACATTTTTGATAAGTAAGTCAAGATGACTTTTACGAACAACAGATTTCAGTTTGTTTACTACAATCCTTAACTTTCGCCAGCACCTCAGACTTGCGTTGGTTGCCCTTTTGTACAGAATCTTTTTACGTGTACACAATTTTGCGGATTATCTCTTTTAACCCATGGTACTGAGGAACCAGATCTAACCTTTTTCTTAGGACCAGAAATGTTAAAGCATGATTAAGAATACTTTCAGCATTATTCCACATTCTCTCAAATCATCGCTCTTAACCACCGACTTAAATATTACTAAGAGTACTACGCATGAGATCAAAATCTGCGTTACCTAAAACGATAAACATCCTTGTGAATAGACTTAGGTAATTGTTTACCCATGTTTAAGTTTAAGAGAACCGCATCATGATCACAACCAATATGTTTAAAAGGATGGACTCACAAGATGGAACAAAAAGAGTTATCAGATACACAAAACCAAAATTCAGGAACGTGGTCTCCCAATTGTAAGTTTACATAAGTAGGCTCATTCAGATCTTGTGTAAAGCCACTTGAGTGCATTGTGTCAATAAGAAGAGATGGCAGACCACACCAGACTGACAATCAGGAGACACTATTTTCCCACTCCATGTGAATATTAAAATCTCCCACAAGAGTGATAAGAATATGTGTTTTGCAAGCTTTACCTTACTTAGATGGTCATCGAGTAACTCCATTTAAACTTTGCGACACTTTGGAGCTGTAGAAAAACCACCAAATAAAAATTTACATTGCGGTACTTAAAATCCGCCCAAAACAATTTCAAGACCATCGCATACTAAATCATACGGGGAAAAACGGGGATAAAGATCAGATTAAACAGGCTAAAGAGACACCACCACCATGGGTATTCGATCATTTCTATAAAATTCAATAATCACTGAGAAATTTCCACCATCTTTGTATGTACCATCAAGCCAGGACTCTGAAATAGCAAACGATATCATGATTTTCAGAAACAAACCCCACGAGCAGTGTGGCATATCAGGCAGCTTGTTTTTCCATGCTACGAGAAATTTTAAAAACAACACAGAAATATTAGTTGTTCTTTTTTCCCTGGATTATCAATTGCATCAGAAGAAAGGTTACATGAATCAAAATTAAGAAATGTTGATACTGTAAGGAGGTACATGTTACAGTAGAAGAGTATCATGGAAAACACCATACTTTGCATTACCCCAATCTCTCAGAAAACATCATATTCAGACACCCTGTTATCAAACACGATCATTCAACAATAATGCATCAGCCTGTTTACAAGTCTCAGCAAAAAAATTACAGTTTAAAATCGAAGTATTATCAGAGTTTTTTTCTGTTCATTAAGTCATAAGAGCAAGTCGCCACACTTTGGATAAATTCCGTGGAAACAAGTACGGTGCACACACCTTAAAAAAATCCTGGAAAATTACGAGCTAAAAAACTTAGTCCTCTGTTATCCGGGTGAAGGTTTATTCTGTGCAGAACCAAACCCGTAACTGCCGCGTAAAACCCATTCTATGCAATTTATTGATTTCATAGCAGAAATCGAAAATTCCTTCCTATATGGAAATGGCATGTGAAACCGGTGCCGAACAAAAACTTTTAATTGATAAAAAGAGTCCACAGATTAATAGATTAAGTTATGGTGTTGGTTCTGCACCAAGATGTTAGGTCACATTTTTTTTTTTTTTTTTTAAGTGTTTTTCATGATTTTTACTCATCTTTGTGTGCTTTTTGAATAAGGATACGCTCAAAGTTATTAAACTCCAGCAGAAGTTTTAGTTTTATTTTATTCGTGCATTGAGGCTGTAGTTCAATCTTAACCGGGCGGTGAAAACAATTCACAAGCTTTTACCGTCATGGCAAATAACAGTGGTGTGGCAGTCCCAGAAAGAATCTGAAGTCCGTTGTCCTATTAACTCCTATTTCATTAACCCGGGCGGATTTTAATTATCAATAGCACCAATTATTTGCTGGAGTAGAGGAACGTGGTGTACATCGCTCGGTCACTGATATTCAGGGATGAAAATGTTTGGTCTTCTACATAACGAGCGGATTTTACTTATCAATAGCCCCAATATTTGCTGGAGTCAATGAATCATGGTATACACCCCATAGTCTATGATATTCAGTACATAAATTGAAATGACCATTAATTCTTTTTCACGAAAATGTGCAACTACTAGAGTGAGGAACACGCGTAGAAACTGAGTTGATAATTTTAGACAAGTGTTTTAAACAAAATTAGTACTTGTAAGGGGTGCGTAACCTTAGTAAAACGCTATGAGATCTTGCCCCCGCTAGCCTACTCCACGAACGCTTCGATGATACATCAAAACAAAAATTTTACCTATCGATTTACTTTTTAATTGTTTTTGGACCTACCACGTATTATCATTGATTGTGAGCCACATTGGAAATTTCCAAAATTGTTTATCTCTTTACAAGAGAAAATGTATCTAGGAAAGCGGACTGTTGCGAGGTTCCGCAACCCACCCCAAAAAATCAATCACACACACCAAATCATTTCTCTTTAAATCAACTTTTCTAATATTCCCCCAAGGCCAAGAGTTCCATATGTACACCATCGAAGTTCTACATGTAACGAATCATTTTTAATTTGGGGCCTTGGATATGAGGGTACTTGTTATTGTAAGGCCATAAAGAAAAAGAACTTGTTTCCTGCAGCATTGCTAAAGGGGGTACATAAATGCACCTTTTTTATTTTTCCGTATTTCACCATTTTGATTGAGTATAGTTATTTCCAACACTTTTTTTTTAAAAAATTGCAAGAATTATAGAAAATTGGTATATCCATGTACTTTTATGCTTACACACCATTTTCTTCATGGGAGTACCTGTGAGTAGCTGTTAGTAGCCACGGAGTTAATACCCGCGTGGGTACCACATCGCCAGCCGCAAAAGTGGGGGTAATCATCCCTTAGGTACACATGCAGCAACGCCATACCACTAGTCAGCCCCTGCGGGAGTACCTGCGTGGGTACTCCCATGCAATGAGTTTGAGCTCTGTGTGATTATTTTAGTATTCATCCTATTCTAACATTTTGGTCACATATGTTCTATGTTTTACACACAATGTCATATATTAGGGGTTTTTGGTGATGCTCAACTAAATGTTGATGTTAATGAGCTTGAAAATGATCAGAAAATCGTAAACAACATTGGAAGGTTGGCGCCCTCTATTGTCCAAAGTGATGCCTACTAGGCAGGCTTGGTAGGGGAGTACCTGTGAAGGTACTCCCGAAGAGTAGCTAGAGTGGTACTCCACTTTATGGTGGATTACATGGGTACTTGTCAGTCAACCTAGCAGGCAACTGCAGAGTACATTATAGAGGGTACTGCTAAAGTAAACATAGCTGCGGTCCAACCCGGTGGCTTGTGTACTTTGCAACGTACTTAGTTGTGGATACCTTGGAGTACAGCTAAGAGTACGCATGGAGTAACCTAGCTTGGGTTACACCGGAGTAGGGAATCTTGCTGTGTACATATGACTCAGAACAAAATCACCTTTTAAACATTCAAATAACATTATTCAGCGATTTATTTTTAAGACCGTTGCCCCAAATCTGGGATTTGTGGTGAGGGGAACCACTTACAAAATTCAAAAATGGTTCAATCCATTTTTGCATGAGAAACTACTAAATACAAAACGAATATTGCAAAGGTTCTGTGCTTGTTTTGGTGAGATGAGGTCCCTACCCAGCCCCGGGTCCAGTCCTTGTCGCCCTGCAATGCACTATCGTCAATTTTACCTTTACTGGTCAGGGGCCCATCTCTGACTGGGGGCTGGACTAACCTGTCAGCCCCTATAAGATCCTATAGTGGTTCGTATGAATGCCTCTGCAAATTTGCTGTTTTTTGTCTTTTTTTCTTTTTTTACGGTATAAGGTGGGGGTCCAAAAATATTTTAAGAACCTAAAAGCGGATCAAAAACTTTTCGAACCTAAAAAGGGGGTCAACAAAATTTTGATGTCCGAAGTTCCAACTTTCCCAACCACGCCCACCCCCCACCCACCCACCCACCCACCAAAGTATTTATGAAACACTCCCTAAAACCCAGAGGTGATAAACCGAAGGTCCAACTCCTATCTGAATAGTTTCAGAAGACTATTGATTTAAGTACCCCGGGAACAGACCACGGTGATTCCTATCAGGATATTGGACATTGGATATTGGAAAAAAGCTGCTCGGATAAGGACCAAGGGTGGGGCACCCCTGGGAAGTAAATCACTCTTCCGAAAAACTTTTTCCTAGCACTTATAAAAATAGTTACGTGTGTTCTTACGTCTGGTATATGGGCCCATTCTCTAGAAAATGAAATAACATGTCACATCTCAATTTTGGCCTGAATATCAGGGGACTAACGGATGTACACCGTGATTATGACTCCAACAAATAATGGGGGCTCTTGATAAGTAAATACGCTCGGTATGCAGAGGACCAAACACCACAATTCATTTGTCATTGGAAAGCAGAGCCATGTTATTATCCATGCAAACTGAAAGGATTGCAGGTGTTATACCATCACCGATTTAGATTAAGCTATTTTATGACGTGGAACACACATTACCCGTCCTCTTTCACGAATAAAGAAAGTAGAGGTTCTAACAGTGTGTTCAATTAACTTTGACCCTATATTTCATCATTTATTCGAAAGGGAAACAAATGTGAACAAAGCTACTCATGAGAAAAAAGTGTTTGGCAAACTGTGACCTATAATCTTTGTGCAGAACCAAACCCGTAACTTGCCGCGTAACCCCATTTCTATGTAATTTACAGCGTTATTAGCAGAAATCGAAAATCATTCACCTATATGAAATGCAGGTAAACCGGTGCCGAACAAACTTTTAAATTTAATAGAAAAGAGGTCATATATTAATATGATTAGGTTATGGGTTTTGGTTCTGCACCAAGATGTTAGGTCATAGCTTGCCAATCAAAATTTCTTTCATGTTTTTTGCTTATATTCGTTTCCTTTTTGAATAAATGAAGAAATATACAGTCAAAGTTATTGAACTCCCAGCAGAAGTTTGAGTTTTATTTTCTTCGTGAATGAGACTATAGCTCAATCTTAATCGGACGGTGATAACAATTCAAACCTTTCAACGTCATGGACAATAACAATGGCTTGCAGTCCCAGAGAATCTGAAGTCCGTTGTCCTATTCATAACGGGCGGATTTACTTATCAATAGAACCATTATTTGCTGGAGTCAATGGAACGTGGTGTACATCCTTTGGTCACTGATATTCAGGGGAAAAGAGATGACATTTAATTCATTTGCAAGAAAATGTGCACATACTAGAAGTGAGAACACGTGTAGAACTGATTTTTATAATTTAGACAATTTATTTAGGCAAAATTGTGTACTTCCCAGGGGAATTTATTTAGGCAAAATTATGTACTTCCCAGGGGTGCGTCACCTTTGTAAACGCTATGAGATCTGCCCGTTAGCCTAAGTGTAATAGATTGAAACTACAGAAAGGCAGTTTGTTGGTTAATCATTGTTAATTCCCTTACGTCCCTAGAGGAAAATGATTAGCAACCTGAGGATCACCGAAAAAAGGGAGGTAGCGGTATTTGTTGTTATAAAAAAAAATCTCGGAGCACTTTCCCACCAGTAAACACAAGGCAGGGGTCAGCTCCGTGATTTTTGAAAAGTGGCAATAAATGGCATTTAGGGATTTAGGGAATATAGAGTAAGAGAAGTAAAAACCTCCTAAATCATCATACAATAAACCACGCAGAATGTGACCTTTGCCAGGCTTGATTACGGTAAAAAAAAAAACCGACGTGTAAATAGCCTTTAGCAGGCGATGTTGGTGTTTTTCAAATAGAGTGTTTTTCAAAGTATGAAGCTGCATTTACGTGTATGTAGCTGAATTGTCCGTACAGATATTTTTCAGTAAAAGGGCAAATGTTATTCTTATTAGGTCATTTTCGAGCTTATATAACTTGCAGAGTTTATATATCTGCACCCGTAACAAATGTGTAAAATCTGATTTTTATTTATATTTTATCGATTTTCTGATTAAGTATACATTTTTAGGTTTGCATTAGAGTGTAAAAACGTGTTACTACACGACTAGAAGTGATGTACACGTATTTCTCTATTATTTTTCTTAAGGATTACAACATAGCTACGAAGCTAGCTATGATAGCGATGAGGGCAGAAAATCAACGGTGGGTCGATCATTGAATGCCGTGCTCCTCTTCAAAAGGAATTCGTAAAACCGCGACCAAGTAAACGGTAAGCCTTCATTCGACTACTGAAGTACTGGAGAGCGAAGTATTTACACAGAGGCACCGTGACGGAAGCTGTTGGGTTGAATCCTTAACCCGTCTTGAGTTACTGAACCATTACCGAGTGGGAAGGGGAGGATCCCCGGATGAGTTTGATTTGGTTAAGGCCTGAAAAGAGTTCTGACTATTTTGGCATATGAGTTACGAAGTCCTGAGGCACTACTTGGACGAAATCGAATCATGGCAACTACACCAAAGAAACAGCTGAGAGCGAATAGGAAGCATCAGAATTGTTGGTTACAGGAAAAAATTACGTGAGTAAGAGTGGATTACAGTTTTATTTAACCCTAACACGTCTGAAAGGCAACAGCTAGCAATTAATTACTTCAATTGCAGGTAAATGCCGGTCGGCCCTCAACTTGTTTTCAGTAGGGATGTGCGGACAGAATTTGGAGTTTGTTGAACGGTTTGGACGAAAAGTCTTAAATGGGGCCTTAAGAACTGAAATTTTGAGAAATATGCAGGCTTTGGAACTTAATAAATGTGCCAAAAATTAGCTTCTGAGGCAAACATTTTTCAAAAAGGGGACCCTTAAGAACTGAATATGCTTCAAACTGGAACCTTATGACTGCTTGAGAGGTGCGAAAAGGGGTCTGAAGGGCCGAACATACCCGTACCTCTTTCCGATGTCGTTACCCCCGGACCATTGCTGCGAAACTGTCGGTGGGAGTTTTCCCCTCAAGAGATCGAAAAATTTCAGATCGATGCGAACTGCGGTGGACGTTTTATCCTCAGGAGAGCGAAAATTTCACAATGCTGCGAAATCGATTCGGACGTTTCCCTCAGGAGGCGTATTGCTGCGAACTGCCGGTGGACGTTTTTCCCCCTCATGAGATCGAAAGTTTTCCGCTTGCATGCGAATGCCGGTCGGGACGTTCCCCCCTCAGAAAGCGCATTGCTGCGAACTGCCGGTGGACGTTTTCCCATCCGGAGATCGGAAATTTCCAATTCAATTCTATTAGCTTTAATTGTATATCTAATGTAGACATATTCCTTAATCCTAAACTAATATATTACTTTTGTGGGCCGCAGCTATAGATGGGCAGGACCACTTAGCAATCCGTTGTGCGTGTGTATGTTGTTGTGTGGAGTGTGTGTGGATGGGTGTGTGTGTGTGGATGTGTGGTCACAACTTGTTAAGTTTTTTTGAAATTGACCTCAATTGATAAAAGTTTAAATTCAATGGAAACCAAACTTCTGTCATAGGTGCACCAATGGATCCGTCATATGTTGATGAGGTTCAAAGGTCATGTTGAAAGGTTCAAAAGGTAGTTGAGGTCCAAGTTGAAAAATGGGATAAAAAGTAAAATTCATCTAAATTGAAACTGAAGTCATTTCATTGGAACCAAACTTTTGTCATAGGTGCACCATGTTATCCTATATGTTGATGAGATCAAAGGTAACGTGCCTTTAGGGGCCAAAGGTCATGGGGCGGCGGCCCACAGCTTATATCTATTTGAATATAGCGAGTGCGCGAAGCCGAGAACAGCGAAAATTCTAGTTTTAAATCTGTTGCGAATATTTTTCCTGGGAAATGTAACGCCGAACAACCATAAATTTACGTAGTAATTAAACTTCATTTTAAAGTTGCATGGAACATATTATTATGAAACCATGTTTTATTTTGTATTTCAGCCAATTTTGTTGATCCGGCCAAAAACAAACCCCCCCTAAAATAACGTTCTTTGGCAGCATATGAAAGGGATCGACAAAGTCGCCAGCATTCCCACAAAAAAAACTCAAAACACCCTGCTCAGTGAAGATTCATGTCACAGGACACTGGAATAAGGGCTATTACATGTTAGTATACAGGTTAATCCCCTTAATCACCTGAGGTCTACTCGACGTTTTATTGGTCATAATGGGTTATGATGATGCATTTAGCCAATTCAATCAGAAACATGTAAGAAAAGATTAAAGGATTGTTCGGATATGTAAAAGTGTTTGTTTTGACTTGGTTAATCAAAGCAAGGTTTATCTCGCTATATTCTGTATTATCCCAATCAGAGATGGGCCTAAAAGAAAGTAGTAGAACTTGGGGCGTTAGAGATGGAGTTGACCAAAGAGAAAAATGTTCAAAGATCCCAGTTTCCAGTTTTCTATAGGTTTTCTCAGTTCAAAAAACATTTTTCATTATATTCATATCCGTTAAGTTGTTATTCGTCCCAAGAAAACTGGAATGTGCGTTTGTTTAAAGCAGTTTGCTTGGTCCAATTTATTCAACCATTTGACAATAATATGAACTTTATTCATAAAAAAACTCGTGCAAAATCAAATTTAATTACATCTAAATCACTTTACCCATGATCTGAATGCAATTTCGTCTTCGACATATAATTCTATGTAAACAAATCGTAGGACGGAAGCTCACGCACACTAGGGACTGTATTTTTAATCATGCCCCGCCAGAGGACTCTATCTGATGCCAGTCTGGTGACACGTGACCTTATTAGGGGGGCAGGCATCACCAGATTGTAAAGTCAGAGGCATCTCAGTGCTCCAAAATATTTTTAACGTTGGCAGGTCTCACTAGGGCAAAGATAAACAACATCGAACACCTCACACATACACATAAAGTCCTTGCAATTCTCCTTCCACGAGAACAAACTACTGACAGTTCCATTCTGAAACATCTGCGGGCTACACTTAGCCTGTTACACACGAGAGCGCTACCACCGGATTGCCACTTTGCTATAACTCAGCCCAATGGAAACAAATTGCAACCTCTCATGCACAATCACCATGAACGGGGCAAAGACCCCCCAAATTGCAGGTGTCCATGTCACCAATTCTACAAGCCACCCAACCATCGGCTCCAAGCAGACTTCTACAATTGTGGTGCACCCTGCTTACGCTGGCGACTGTCATAGCCATAGCATGCCTGGGTTGGTTACAGGGAAAACCAACCCTGATGGAGCTAACCTAGAGGAATGGGCCTCAAAATCCGGGGTACAACTTCTAAACGACCCCAAGCAAACAGGCCACTTTCAACTCTGGAAGGTGGATAGTCTACAAAACCCTGACCTGCGTTGGCAAACATGGACATCATCTCCATTCACCGTTATGTTCTCGACCCCCCCCGATTTCCGACAAGTCCCAACACAGACGATCACTGATAGCTCAGCGAGAGCCTTGCTAAGCCTATACCAACAAAGCCCGTGAAAAGGTGGTGGAATTCCGCAAGGCAGATGGGACCAGTTCAAGAACATGGTTCGGATTCAGAAGTGCCCAAACTCACGCACCCAACTCCTCCAACCTGGACAATTTTCTTAAACAGCACTGTGTCAACCTCTTTATTAATATAGCAAAGAAAACCATCCTACGTGGCTGCCGTCGCAGTATATCCCACGTGGGATGAGGAATGTGATCACTTTACAATGATTTCCTGAATCTTGAACCTGCGGAGAGAGAAGAAGCTTCATCCAAGGCTTTCGATCGACAAACTGCTTGGAGATTGAAAACGCCGTGAGAGCATGGGAGGAGACGTTCCAAGGAATCGTCTTCACCCACTCTAGCAGGAAGGCCTGGAAGACTATAAAACCGCCTCACCGGCAGAATCAGAATTCAAACATCGAAATGTCCAGTGACTGCCAATCCAATTGCTGCACCAGCAACTCATCGCAAAATGGTCGTTTCAAGAACACTGTAAGGATAACACTCGCTCTGTCAAAAAAGAGATCACCAACCAAAACTCCAGTCGAGAGCCCGGTGTGGACGGGGTTCACTTTCAATCTTCTCACTAGTGAGCTTACCCTCTGATATCAGCAAATAAAGAGTGGAAAGGCCCAGGGCCCTGATAACATACCAGCAGAGTTTCAGATGCAATGCGGCCCACGATGATGTCTAGATTGGCTCCAAGGGTTCTACACATGTTGCCTATGGTAAGCTTACCAACCAGTCCTTACACAATTTTTCGAGGAGAGCAACTATCATCGCCGCCCAGAACCAAACAACTGTTCGACAAACCCTAAGAACTACCGCCCAATCTCACTAACTGTGGCCGCCTTCAAACTCCTTGAGAGATGATCCTGGCCCGGCTGGAGCCCGACGTCGTCGATCCCCATCTGCCTGTCGAACAGGCATGATTTCGCCGTGGCCGTAGCACTGTCCATCAGATTGTAAAACTCACATGGATATTGAGGAAAGCTTTGAAAAGCGCCGTAAGGCATGCGTCATCTTGGTGGACCTTTACTGCAGCATTCTCAAAAAACCGTGTGGGCAACCAGGGCCTGACCTCAACTTCCTCAGGACCATCCGGATAGTCACCTGTACAATTTATATTAACATGCTTGCAAACCGTAGCTTTATTCTCAAGACCATTGATGGTCAGAGTAGTCGTTTGGCGTCGTCCTGAGGAACGGAGTACCACAAGGATCTGTACTCGCTCCTATGCTGTTCAACTGTAGATTTCAGCGGGATGTACCTCAAACAACATGACAATATGGCTACGCCGAGGATCTTGCCCCTCCTCCTCAACTCGGACAGCAATTGGACATAAGTAGAAAGCACACTTACTACAGAAATGGCCCTACTTGCAGCGCCATATCTCTAAGACCTGGAGACTGAAGTAGAGTGAAGACAAGACAACCGCTACTGCCTTCCATCATAACACCAAAGAGGCTCATCGCCTACTTCAAAATCAACCTCAATGAGCGCCTCTGCCATACAATCCTACACCACCTCCGTGGAGTGAAGCTTGACCGCCAGCTTACTTACCGGCAGCACCTCGTCCGTATGCCCAAGGTATCTTCGAGGAAGAACCTCTTGTGCCGACTAGCTGGATCTTCATGGGTGTCAGCCCAACTCCCCTAACGCACCACTGTCCTGCTTGGCTCTGGAATCTACAGCAACTGCTGGAATATCCGCCCGCATTGTGCAACCGCTCTCAACACCAAAGAAGCTGGACACAGTACTCAACGCGACCTTGAGAACTCATCACTGGCTGGCTCCGTCCTACTCATCTGAAATTTTCCTACCAGTGCTTTCAGGCATTGCACCTGCAGTACTTCAGAGAGAACAACCACACGCATAAACTAGTGAATAAGCCCTGCTGGACAACAAGCACCTGCTTCATAACCTGTCAAAGAATCACACCAACTCGGTATTCAGAGACTGCGCTCTCGCAGACCCTTTCTCTGTTCTGCGACACGCTGGCTAAACTCTCCAGTTCCCCTTTCAACATCTTACAGACATGAATACTGCCTGGTTGATACCCCCAAGACCAGATCACTCTCTATTGACACCTAAGACAGAACTAACCACCCGGCTGTCAGCAATCTCCCACGCAAGGCATGGGTCACCTTAAACCGGATTGGCACAGCGTCGTGTTGCTTCAATAGCAATAAGCACCGATGGTGGCTGCGGCCATCGCCAGCCTGCCAATGGTTCTCCATCACAGCTGCGGATCACATTCCTGCCTCAATGATTGCCATAACCTTTCGTCCACCGGTGGACAAAGATTTCTCAAACCTCAACCACTCAACAGTAGAGTTGGTGTCCAACTTCCAACCATATTTAGCTGTGCCTCATACGCAAGAAGAAGATCATTGTAACAATCTAGTACACGAGATCTTACTGATGCTGACCCGCATTTCTTAACATTCTGTATTCACAATATTTATGAGCAGGTTACATTCCCGTGTAAAGTAGTGTATAGTCCGACGTAACGCATAGTCCGGCTACAACGGTAAAGATAGGGCACTCGATCCGTTGACGCTTCATGCATCTTGTTTCAATCACGCTTTATTCGTTATCGACTGTGCTCCCAGCGGACTATTATATCCTCTTTTCAACACCGGTTAGTGCTACCCAATCTCTTTTCTCTTGCATATTAATATCATTATAAAACCGATATTATCGGGATCCTCCTGCATGATTGACAACATTACACACCGAACCTGCATAGGTTGAATTCTACTTCCACTGAGTTGCTAATGCTCAGTGGTAAGGCATCACACATGTGATTCGAAGGCTGGGTCCGAATCTCTAGCAGCAAAGTTCTTCTTTTTGATTAAATAATTCAAACCCTCCACCCACCTGTTCTAATTTCTTATCCTATGAGATAAGTAAACTCAAGACCAAAAGATTTTGGAAAATCCCTAGCGTCCCCCTAGGTAAAGTCTGAGAATCACCGCAAATAAAGTGAGGTAGCGTTATCATGCTTGTTAGATCTAGGAACAATTTCCCCTAAACCCAGTTAAAATCTACATAAATTCTACATAAAGCACAAAATAAATAGCTTTTCATGTGGCCTGTACACTTAACCTCATTAAGACACTAAAATCACATAACAACAATAACACATAGCACAAGATTTGGTCAATTCATAAGACATATCATGTATTTATTATTATTGCCTTGCCCGGAGCACATTGTATTCAAAGGTGGATATGATGCTTGAACATGCCCTTACAAATGCAAACCCTAGACATTATTTCCCCGACTAAAAACATACCCTAAATAAGTATTTGCTACCCTAAAGAAGTATTTTGTCAGTTTTGCTAAGCAATTACCCTTTATTACCCTATATTATCTTGCTTTGCTTTACTAACTTCCGATTTACAATAATGACTTTGCTCTCTGCTTATTTTAGTATTATATCCCCTAACCACTTTACAATCACAATTTCGGTTAAGAAAAATATCCTTTTTCCGCCACATTTTGCACTTTTTTGACACCCTAATCAATTGTACGCGCGTACTCGTCCTGTTGGAAAAAAGAGACCCTTTTTTACCGCGTATTCTTGTTAATAATGCATCATATCCACTTTGAATACAAATGCCCCAGTAAACAATCGCTTTCTCTCAACAGAACAATTAAATTTATAACACATTGACGAAAATATCACATCAATCAATCAAATTTTATTTCATCACTACAACATCATAAAACAAAACAGTGATATGGAGAAGTCTATCAAAATGCCATTAAGGCCCGAAACACTCCCCCCCCCCCACCCCTTTTGTTTTTTTATAATTTAACATAACACACCATAAAGACCAAAATGTAACTATCAAAACACACAGAAAACGATCAAGACATCACAAAAGACATGCTCCCAGCAAATATCATTTGTTATCTTTTAAATTAGTTTTGCTTTGAATTGGTTTTGAAAGTGTTTTATTTTTATGATTTTGATTGTTTCAAGCATGGTTGTAAGGAATTCCATAAGGCTGGACCAGAATTTCTGATTGTCTTTTGAGAACATGATTTATTTTGCTTTTTGGTCTGCTATAGTTTTTTAAGCATTCTCTGTATATCATGAATTTCGGCATGTTTTACAAATAATCTATCAAAGGTTACTGTAATCGTTTATTATAGTGCTTATACATAAAGTTGCCTCATTTTAATTTTTGTAGTGTATCCAAAAACATTTAATATACTATACGGATGAAAAGGGGAGCGGAAATCTAACTTTACGGTGATGACTAATTAGAAATTGTTCTTAAAGCCCATTTTTGTAATTTTTTAGTTTTTTAAATTTTGTTTAAGTATACATTTGAAGCATTCCCCCATGATTAAATACCATACTTAATATCGCATAATAAGTGAACAATACAGAGTATAAAGTATACGATCTGGTACAAATGTTGATCTTGTTTAATACACCATTTCCTTGATATTATTTATACAAAGCAACTAATATGTTGATTCCATGTTAGGTTTTCATCTATAATAACTCCAAGGAATTTCGTATTGTTTACTCTTTCCAGGTTAATGTTATCCAAAACTACTTTTATATTTTTGGAAATATTAGGAATATAAACATTTTGTGTATTTACATCGCTGACCCTGTTAGCAATTTTGAGATCCACATATTTCGAGGTACTATGGGAAGTTCCTAATATCATATAGTTTGTTTTACTGGCATTAACGGATAATTTGTTTGCCTTAAACCAGTTATTCACTTCTTCAAGTTCTTTATTAATTAGGTCTATTTTAGTATCAAGTTCCGGATGCGAATATAAAATTGTAGTGTCATCAGCAAATAATATAAAATCTAACAATGATGAAGTACTAGTTATGTCATTCACATAAAGTATGAACAACAGAGGACCCAGGATGGATCCCTGAGGGACACCACATAACATTTCTTGGAAATCTGATTTTGCGGACTGATATGACACATACTGCTTTCGTTTGGTTAGATAACTCTTAAACCATTCTAGAACTATCCCTCTGAAGCCATAATATTCCAATTTGTATAGTAATATATTATGATCAATAGTATCGAAAGCCTTCGATAAATCTATCAGTTCATGTGCCTCTTAGTGCCAAGTTTAGCACAGTGACGTCATGTCGCAATGGTTAAATATGTAATGTTCCATTGTTTGTGAGTTATTATTATTACTATGAGCAACATTGGTAATTTTCCCCACACTTTTCATTGCTATCAGTAATACACATTAAAAAAGGGGAAAGATGGGTTACCATTATCAAAGGATTCGTTAGACGTAATTTTATTTGAAACTTCATTTTCTGTCTCCCAAAGAACGAAACATTTAAATTTAGAACACATTGACTGAAATATCAGTCCCTGTGCCTCTTAAAGTTTAGCACAGTGACGTCATGTCTCAATGGTCAAACATGTAATGTTCCATTCTTTGTGAGATGTTATTAACTAATGATTTGTGCGTAATCTCATATTCTGATAATGTTGATTTCGAATGATTATAGAGTGGTTAGTCACTCATTAGTCAGGCCAATGTGTCAATAAATGCTATATGGATTTAGCTCTTCGGATGGCCTGGAATGTTCTGAACCGTGGCATTGATTGGTCCAGTCTTTTCCACAGATGCACGACGTCCTTTCATTTATCGTTTAATATATGTTAAGTAGGGTCTAATATTTAATGTAACCATTAAGCACTATTACATAGTGAGCAATTTCTATAATGCAATACGGAAATATGTTAATTAACCTGCTAACCAATGAAATGCAAGGATTATTGTCTACTAAATTATAAACCAATGTGGTTCTTGTACAACTTTGGGGTAAAATAAATTTACAAGCACTTGTAGCTCCTGATCTACTCTGTCATGCATCGACTTATGGAGCAGCGCATGCCGTCTGTCATGGAGAGACTTCGGGAGTTTTTTCAGCTCCACCCCTCTGTCATGTAGCCGCTTCGGGAACACTTGCAGCCCCTCCCCGTTGTCATGTGGCGACTTCGGGGGACTTCCTCTGTCATGCAGTGACTTCAGGAGGTTCCTCATTGGCTTGTAGCTCTGGAACAGGCTCGTTTATACTAAGAGCCTTGAAGACGTCTTCTAATTTGACGTGGTCACCAAAATATTCTTGCTTGAAATTCAGCAGAACTTTGGCACCACCTGCAGGAAATAAAATTGTGAAAACCTGAAAATATGTATGTGTATATGTGTACCTATATACAAGGTGTCCTACAGAGGAAACCGAGACAGATATGTTTATTTCTTGGTACTGGGAAGACATTTTACTAGTTACAACTAATTACTGTTACGTTACGTAAGTAGCATGTTCTATCTCTTATGATTACCAGCAACCCATGTTCTGTCACAGATGACCGAGCATAAATTGTTTTAAGACGACTTGTTACATATGGTTTGAACCAGAATGATAGCAGTTATCATCTGTAAGTTACTTCTCCAATGTCTTAACCTATGCCCATCTTCCTTTACTTGAGCCCAATATCTTGCATCACAAGCATCTACCTCATTTCCCTGACAACATTCAGGATCATGTCTCTTTGTTCCTCAAGGCCAAACTTCATTCCAACCACAATTCTCCCAGGCCATTGGTGTCTCTAGGCGGTGTCGGGTACATTTTGTTCTTGAGATGCAATATCCAAATCATAATATCCAAACCAAACCCCTTTTAGCCCTAAGATTTCACAATGTAAATGAGAAATTTAGTAGCTTTTTTCAGACACCAAAACTTGTATCGACCACTTCCCGTGTATTCTGGAGTTATGGAACGAGGCTATTAGCAATCAGACCATGGACCTTCGCGAACTCTGCCCAGACATGCCTTCGGGGTGAATACTCAGTACGCACATACCTTTACTTTACTTTACTTTACTTAACACGAGGTGATTTTCTGAAGATATATTTTTCTCTAAATTTTCAGTTGATTGGTTGTAGAACTCCACCTGAAACCAAAAACTACTTTGAATTTGCCTGCTGTTGAGAGATATATGCTTAGATTTGTTTGTCGTTCACGAGAGGAAATACTAAAACGTATTTTTATTATACAAAAGACGGCTTTTTCGGCTTATTCACTGCAGGTATGATTTTTAAACATTGGTAAGCATTCTAAATATGTAAAAATAATTGGTTTCTAAAAAGACATAGGGCGCATTTTTCTTGATATGTCCTCGTGTCCCTTAAAGCAATAATGTCACATTTTTGAAGAGCGCCCCCAATTTTCACAATTTAATATTTTGGCACAGTTACGTTGGTAAAATGTCTAGGAAACTATACCCGCGAACGAGAATGCTAAAAAATACGTATTTATCATAAAATAAGCGATTTGTAATTAGAATTGGGATCCCAGATTGGACTTAACGGCGGAGCTGGAATGCTACGCTTATGTTCGTCCATATGATGAAATAGTGCCACCTCGAGAAAATAACTTCTAACTTGACTTGCCTGAGCCAATAAAACAACTAATGGAGGAGCGTAGACATGTACATGACGCTATTTCCCGGCTATTTCACATTTGAAGGCCGTTTCCAGCAGCTATTGGATTATTATCGGAGATCTCCGATAATAATTATTCTAATTACAAAATTCCTTCGTTTGTTTGGCTAGTTTACTTGCATTGGTTTACTAGCCAGTTACCAATGCAATTGTAAAAATCTCATTTTTTTGTGAAAAATTGGGTGCGCTCTTTAAAAAAATGTGCTATTATTACTTTAAGTACCAACATTCAAAATCAACCGTACCTTGACTGACAATCAACGTTCCACCAGTCTGCAAACCATCTCCCTTCAGGTTACCACTAATCCCCAACTTATTAGACTGGAAGATAAAACGTGGAAGTTATTTCAATGACTGAGAACTCCCCTGCTAAACCGATCTTGTAATAATAAGTTGTCTTGAAATTTATAGACGTTTTCTTTCGGAAAATTGAAAAGCAGTCACACTCAATTCATTCAGAAACCACGTATCACTAACTCATATAATTAACGCATATAATTTCTGATTGATGTACCGGGAGTATACCTGCAACTTTGCTTATGACAGAATTTACCATGGTGTCTCCAGATATGCATGGTCAAACATCACACCCAAAATTTGATTGAATTTTGGGCTTTTGTTATTTGATAATTACAGAGATATGAAAATGTGTCAATTTGAAAGAGATATGAAAATGTCTAAATTTCTAGTTTTGTTCTGGTTCCAAACAAACTGCATTCAGTCTTCTCCATATGAAGTGATATCTTATTGGATATTAGCAACGTATTGCATAATTTAAATCAGAACTTGGGCTACGATTAATAGCTTCATGATCACTAAGAGATGAAATTATCACATTATTATCCGCATGCAGAAGCTGCTTGTTGTGTACCGAAGTTTGCATGTCATTTCAGCAAAATAGAGCAGTGGTCCCAACAAACTCCCATGTGGAACGCCACAAGAGAGTTGTGTGAGAACGGTATACCGTCAATGCACACCGGCTGCTCTCTGTTGGATTTGAACCAACTTGGGTCAATTCCCAAGTTTCCTTTGCAAAAAGGCTTGATGGTTTAAGTTCGGTGGAAAAACTTGATCGAAAGCCCTGCAGATTGATACTGATCAAATACATCCGTGGAACTAACATAATTCTTGATCTGAAGGTAAACGCAGTTTTCAAGAATTTTTGGAGCACAACCTTTTCAACCCCAGGACCCCTGAACGGGCATCGCCTTACAGGTACTGAACTACTGTCCGTAGATAAGGCAAATTAAATATTATTTTAATCCTTTGAACCTGGCGAACCCTGAATAAACGCTGCCCCTCATTTTGCATGTTCCCAATTAGTGGTGCACGTGGGTTGAGCCTCAATTTTAATTAGTTTTAATAGCCTTAAAGGTATAATATGAAGTCTCCATGAAAGTTTACATTTCAAAATGTTACCTTGCTACTAGCTGCTCTAGTTTTCTTTGACACGAGTACAGGCAAAAAATTGACCAGGTTGAATCGCTTGTAACCAAGACTCTGGTAAGTTTGTTTCTTGCTATCTATGTATAATTCTGAAAGATAAAATAGATTTAACACCGATTTAAACAGTACAAAATATCATAGTTTTAAAAGTTGTCGTCCTTTTAATACATTGCTCAGTCGTTTTGTTGCTTGATCATGTTAAAACGGCCGACTGATTTTAAGGCCCTCGTTTTGTCTATTTTCTCAAAATGTAATTTTATATGTAAATTAAAGATTGCATCACATAATGAATAATATTCAAAGTTTCTCGGTTGGTTTGGTTGGTCATTTTTGAATGTAAAAATCATTAATAATGGGAATAAGAATGAAATTCGGCCGTGAACCACAGCCTCGTTAGGACCCAAAATGTGATGAAGGAAAAAAATACGCATTTTGTATAGCATAACCTCAACTAAAAAACATTAAAGAGACACTGGCACATTGAAAAATAGTGCGCCCTCAAGATTTTTCAAAATGCGATATTTTTGCAATGGTTGTAAGGCTTTTGTATACAAAAGTCCCTCCCACGAAATGATTAAGACCCAAATCAGCTTCCTATGGGTAAACGGAACGATTTTGTAATTTCGCGTCGGGCCGCGGCGACGCGAAATTCCGCAGACGACGAAAATGACTGTTAACCAAGACACGGATGTTTCCTCCACACGCTATGCACACGTTTGATCGGTCTATACCTTTGTGTGTGGATATCAGTGAGTACGAGGCAAAATATCCATGTAATACACAAATTTGTTATTAAAGTTATGAAAAACTAAAAGTTGTCCTACAAATTACCTGGATGTCTTTATCGTCATATCAATGTCCTATCTGTTTTGGGGTATGTTATTTTATATGTGTAAAATATATCTCTGTTTTCTTTCATGGCCTAGACTATCATTTGAGAGCAAATTGAAGAAATTTCATATTTTGTGAAAATGTGCCAGTGCCGCTTTAAGCTAGGGGTCGCATTTTCTTCTGAAACCAAGGCCGTACGCATGATGTATTTGGGGGTGAAATTTGTGGTAAAAGTGGACCTAACCCCTATAAATGGTCTTTTTGGACTTTTGAACATATTATAACCAAAATTTGAACTTTCATGTCAAAATTTATCTAAAGTTGGACATTTTATCAAAAAATTCAGTAAAAAGGGGGACCTTTTGCCCCTTTTTGTCATTTGGGGGTGCGACGTGAACGTAGAGCAACGCTAAAGATCTCACAGTGAATGATATAGATCGTATTCTTCTATTTGAAAAAAAAGAAAGTGCACGAATTTAATCCGCTAAATGGAAGGCCATGTTGGCCATAGAAATAATTATTTATACTAGTCATGACTTGGACAAAGTTCCTACATAAGAATAGGAGCGGTGTTAAGGGGCTATATTTTCTGTTTTGTTTATATGAATGACGGTACACTTGCCTGCATCCCAATATTTTCCGGCTTGGAACTCTTCGAGTCCTAAGTCTTCCAACCCAATCCCAATGAGACGCACATTGTGCGTCTCTAGCTGGGCCTTCAGAGCACTTAACTCTTTCGCGCCCAGACCTACTAGATGTCATCCGAACCGTCTCATGAAGTGAATTACACAGGCCTGGTGTTCCCAAAGCGAAGAAATTTTGACCATCTGAAATAAACATCCATGCATGATGCAATACAACACTAAAAATTAGTACGTGAGAAATTACATTAAGAAATGGTCCTTTTTATTTTCCAGATTGAACTTCGGTTGATCCAGAAATATCGATTTTTGCTTTAAATTACTAGGCCTACTTTCAAAATACTACCGAACTTACTTTTAAAATCTAAGGTACTTTTAAGGTTTAAAGTGTTTTATATAATTTTATATTTTGAATTAATGTTGGATTTTCTCAGTATGTTTTTCCAATTCTCTGAGTGAAAAGAAGCCGGTTCAGGACTGTGTAAGATTTAGTTTGAGGATGCGAACGAATTCAAAATATTTTAAACTAATTTTACATCGTTCATGTTGCAACACTTGTAATATTGTTAGAAGTGGATATCATCCAAATTTGTACTCGCATTGCTGCGAATGCTTGAAATCAGATTAGCTACGTGGTAGACTCCGTTTTTAAATGATGTTTAACCTTACCTCTCCGGTGACAACATCCTTAATAAGGTTGTTGGCAATCTTTGAGAGATCCATCTCCCCTTTCTTCTTTCACCAGACCTACGTCTTCAATAAATGTCAATAACGCTGGGGTTCTTTTTTACCAGCATAAAAGGTAAGTTACATAATAACGAAAACATAGGAATAGATGACCTAGATCACGGGGTTATTTTTATTGAATTGACCTCGGACCCATACTTTGTCTTATCTAATTAACCTTTCATCTCAGATAAAGCACCGACTGCCAGACCTCTTGGCATTGGGACTAATAATTTCTTGAAGAGATTCCAACATTAAAGCCACTATCTCTGTAATGTCCTTCATTATGTAACAGCTCAACTGATTCAAAATTAACCCATTTGAGTTAAAATGACTCTTTTTCGTGGTCAATCCACCCTGAAATTAGTTGTTTTAACCTCAAATGGGGTACCTATTTTTTACAGTCGGTGCATAGTTGACCCCGTATTTATTAACTAAATTGTAGAGAATTCTGTAGAGCATTGTTGCGTGTTGTATAAGATGGCGAATATGAAGTTGACCCCCAATTATTCTTCGAATAAGTGGTGTATCATGATTTCCCTATAAGCCGCTTTCCTGAAGACCCCGATCAGCTGGTCCTGCTCGGGGGAATGGTCGGAGCTCTTGGAGGGAGACAACTAACTCAGCCAAGGACAAGCGCCATACGGCTCAGAGGACCAAAGAAGGTTCTGGGGGCAGTCTTCCAGTCAAGCAGCATAATTCAGTCCTTTCAGTACACAAGAGGAGGCTGGAGGTGACATCCGTCCGCTTCCAAATGCAAAAGCTGCCAGACATGGCGGTGGAAAGGGGTGGGGGGGGGGTAGCAGAGGCGGATGAGGCCAAGGGCAGTCGCCCTGCCAAAATACTATCCCTGCCCGTGTGAACTCCTCTCCCTGTTGGGGGGAGCTTCAGGGAGACTATGATCATCCCAAGGACTTCGGCCAAGCGTCAGGCCCTCCTTCAAGCGGAAAACTCGCTGAAGAGGAGGCCGGAAAAGAGTCTCCAGGAGCGACATATGAAAAAACTCGGCCGAGTGGCGCCCCATCTTAAACCTGAAGCGGTTTCATCAAGCTCAAAACCATCTAATATGACTGTACTCTAGAGTTACAACAGGGCTGGAGGGACCCACATCACTTAAAGGACGCCTATCTTCACTTTCATGCCAGACTCTCGTTGGCCTGATAACAGAGCGCCTGCGCAAGAGATGAACCCCATGTCTTTGATTACCTGGACGATGTTTGATTATTGCTCCTAGTTAGGTCTCCTAGCTGCTGCCTCCAAATCCTTCTCACTGCTGATATCCTTAGGCCGCATCATTTTCGCAGGGGAATAGAAATAGCCCAGGGAGAGGATCTCGGCAATTATTCCAGCGTACTCTTCAGTTGCGAACTCTTATTCAATCTCCTGTTCGTTGGTGATTTGTCTCAAGGCCTCATAGCCATCCTGACATCGTGATTTCCCCACTGTCGTCTCAAGATGAGAACCGTCCAGCTTCACGGCCTCTCCCAGTTTCGTCTCATCCCAGAAACCCGCTTTCGAGGCTCATCCCACTCTCAAGGAAAGTCGACTTCCCTCTCTTCCTGAAAGACGCTGCCAGGGTGGCCAGGTAAGTTGACTCTTCTACCAGAACCTGTATTCCAGACACAGCTATTTGAAAGTCTCATTTAGGTATGACAAAACTAGTAATAAAACAAAAATAACAATGCCGATTCATAAAGTATTGCAACATGTGCACAAACGAAATTCATAATCACCAAGTGATTTCATTACATCATGGATTCTGACACACAATAGTATTAATTCCAAAGTTGTGTTTTTTCATACAGATGTTATTCTCCAGATCCACATGAGCGGTGAAAAAAAACGTTTTTTTTGATTTGATGGTATGTTCCCCAAATATTGCTTTTAAGGTCATGGACACGGTGAGTAGACATTTCTTAATTCTATACATTTTTCGTACCTCACCAGTATCCTGATCATATCGAACACAGCTTTTTAAAAAAGTGAACATCGGGAAAGTGTTAAATTTTCAGGATAAAATATACCCTTAACTGACAGGGCCTTCTCTTGTTTCGCGAACGCGGATCAAGATGCTGGAGTTGGATTTGACCCCGTTAATGAAGTCAGAGTAACAATTTGTAAACAAAGCTAACACGTGGGCTAAAACCGCACCACACACTCCAGATATCTCCTTGTCGGTTTGGTTCTCTTGTCTGTCGGTAACTTGAAATAAAAGCTATTCTGTTTATCTACTTGTAGGTACGGTCGCCGCTGGTGCACTCCGGTCGACAATACCAGCACATTATATAGAACTTTAAGGCCCACCAATCAAGAAACAATTATGCAATATGATAAAACACGTACGACGCATATACTGTGAGAAGTTCAACCGTGTACGTATGCCAAGGCAAAAACGGGCCACCGCGCAACGTCCGTTCCACAAAATGGGACGATCATGGAGGTTACGCGTATCGCGTATTTGTTACTCGGCGCCCGTCACTTACGGTCACGCTGCCAAGCGCGGATATCACTTCGTTTTGGATTTCCTTGAAAGCTTCGTCAAACAAAAACACATGATATTATGCCCAATTTTCATCAAAATAGACGGTTTCAATTACCGCTTATGGAATTTTTACATGATACCCAATACATTATAATGAATGAAACCATTTTTTGGTGGTATTATAAGTATGTTTAAGCATGTCCCATGGACCTTTAAGGGACAGCCAAAACGAAAACTTGCCGATTGCTCTCCAAAAGGAATACAGACAGGAAAAGAAGAAATGGCGTCTAGTCAAAACAGAGTTAAGGAAATTTGTACGGGTTGATCGGGTTTATGTAAACGTTTAGGGGCGAAAACTCATAGTGGTTGTATGGACGGAAATGAGATAAAGTCAATGAAAGCCACTGGTCTTGAAAAATTCAAGAAATTCGGAGCCGGCCGAAACGGACCGACAGGCATTTGAATGATAAATCACGTGGTTTACGCAAAAACGTTCTAAAATTAAGCGTTTCACATTGCATGACAACCAGTTACAATGTTGTCAACGGTGTGATTAAAAGGTTGTTTTCCGGTTATCATGTTTGTGACCCTTTTCTTGCATTAAATTTCCGAGGTCCACAACAGTGATCGAAACGTGCTCAATCTTTTATGACATATCTTTTTCGGGCCATACAACCAAGCGATTTTCGCCCTAAATATTTAGAGTTGACCCTGAAAACCCGGCAAAGTTCATTTAGCTACTATTTTGCGGTCTTTGTGACGTTCCTGTGTCGGTATTCCTCTGGCACAGAGTCAACGGCAAGTTATCATTAGCTGGCTCCTTAAACCCGCCATATTTAGGCATATGGGCAATCAAATTATACGTTGTCGCCACTACTTGATTCTGGGAAACAAGATCTGATTGAAAATTTACAACTTGACACACAATTACGTAATATGTAGTCAGGAACTCTTGGTTACAATTTGAATCAATTTTTAATATAAATTGCTTTCTTGCATTGTTGCAAACTTGGCCGTGTGTGTAGTTGATTTGTTCATGGTAGTTTACAAACTCTTTTCTGCACTTATGAACCCAAATTTTATGTTATAGCTGCGAGGAATGGCACCCCATACATGATCCAAAGGTTTTAAGGGTAGTAATTATGACTTGTGTGGACAAACCCAGTACAGTGAGAATATTGATCTGTTAAAGGTTTTGCAACTTATTTGAGGTATTCACCGTAAAGCTGCAAATAATACGGTCATTAAGAGTAGAGTGGTATTGCTAATCTTGCTTACACTTTCTTTAAAACTATTGATGGAAACTTAATAATGTTGTCTATTAATTAGTTGTTGTTCAGTCTGAAACCGTATTTTTAATTATGGTAATTCTTTAACACACGGTCAAAAGGTATTAAATCTATTGATAATCTTATTTTGTGACCAAAAGGGTTGTGTTGTATTATACCGACTAATCTCGTAGACGCAAAATGTTCTATTGATATTGTTTGTTTTTATTGTTATTTCTTCAAATTAAAGTTAGTTTGATTGTGATACAAAAAAGGAATTGTTTTAAATCACATCACTAACAAAAGAAGGAACTTAGAACTTTTGCCAATTTAGAACAATCTTTGTGCAGTGTTTAACCGTACTTAAAAAGCTAGGCTCTATTTCACATAAGTTAATATTAATCTTGTAAGTACAAGAAGATTGATTCTTCTTAAGTTTGTAATGTAATGCTTCTTAAAAAAGTTTGTAAGAATAAGTAAGGTTAAGCAAATGGACCAAGGTTAGAAAAACAACCTGGGATAAACTTAATAAATTTCAATGTAAGAAAATACTTTTCCAAAGTTCATTGAGAGGCTTAAAACGATTAAATAACCCCCCTAACAAGAATAACTTTTCTTTTCCTGAAATACGGCCCAGCTTTATATAAGTAAGTATTAGTAGTGTTACAGATTGATATATTGAACTCATTGCTACTTTTGTTGTATTCTGTTTTGATATTCGTTTTAAGGTTATGTGAAAATCTTTCTTTGTTTATACAACGGACCCTTCTTATTTTGACCTTTTTTGACTGCGCGCTCTGTTGTAATGATTACACATGTATGCTGGTGTTTATTAGTAATAATAAGGCAGAAACTTAGTCCAGTTTTACCACTTAAGGTCAATTAGATAATGGCGTATACGATTTTCATAAATTCTATTCTCTAAGTTCTTGCTTCATTCGTGAACTTTGACTTGACATGCTGAGGGTATCTATTTATCTGAGACGAGTAGATTGAAAATAACCCTTAGCTAGTATTATAAAGAGAGACCAAGTCCTCATACTTGATAGTATTTGCACTTCAAATTTGATAAATTAACTTTAGTGACATCGGAATATGGATATGCCGGTAAAAGTAGCATTTATTACAGGCGGTGCTGCTGGTGGTTATGGGCAAGCCATGGCGGAAATCAGCTCAGGAAGGAAAACAAGCTAGGTAGGTTCTCGAATAATACTTAGGCCAAACAGAAAAAGAGTTACGCGGAAATTCTCTTTTATTGCGATATTTCGTGGGTTCGAATTCCAACTGGATTTAGTTTTCTCGTGTTAGTTAAAATGATATGTACTCTGACTTAAATTAGGCCTAAACGTGGTCGCTCTTCATGAAAACATATAGGAGGATGATATGATGCTGGTCATCAGCTTAAAATATACCCAAAGTCATCCAGATGGCTATTTTCTTAATATTATTCGTAAAAAAACCAAATGTTATAGTCGGTGCGTGTGCGACAAAAAGGAGGGGAAATGTATGAACGAGGTTGACATTACCAGATTGTTGTATATTAAGAAATAAGGGTGATGAACGTATCCGTTATGGGAATAATGTGTCGAAGGTCGGAAAAAAATAAATAATGGACGAGGCGCGGCCGAGCCATTATTTAATTTTTCTGCCAAGGATTACATTATGAGCCCATAAATATTACTGCAAACCCCTTTATTTCTATTATATACTGAAACAGCGTGATATAATGAGGACGAAAATGCATTCGCGACCCCATTATTGCAGAATAATGGACAGTAAACTGACAAATCAGAGTGCGGCATTTTAAATAATGGGCAGCAGAGGTAAGAGAATTAGGGGTAGGATTCCATAGTGTTGCTAAAAAGTATACTTTTTATAATAGTATAGGACCCTTCCATCGGGTCCAGTGATGAAAAATGCTAAGCGACAGAAATAACATTAGACTCTTCCACCCACTCGATTTGTGTAATCCAAGCAATATTTCAGAGCCCCTGTGTAATTCGCGTTTGGTGGACAAGGTGGTTGAATAATAGAGGGGCGGTAAGGACCGGTGTAGAAGTAATTATCGTCCGGCGTATCATAGTCCGGGAACAATGGTGAACAATAGGGAAAGCGATTCATTTTGACCCTTTAAACGCAACATTAGTTTCACGATTATTCCGTTATCGTCTAGGAGCCCCGGAATGTGGCTCCCACCGACTATATCTGCTTTCACACCGGCCTGTGCAGGGGGTGGCAAGCTGAAAAGCTTCACATTTTTAGGTTAACCCAGGACAGAGCAGAGACGGGGGACCGTCTTAATAGTTAAGAATTATAGTCTGCAAATTTATTTGGAATGTGAGCAAAAATCGTTCGAACTCAAAACATTTCTCAATTATTTTTACAGGGAGTTTTTATTTTGGATACTGACGAGAATGCGTTAAAGGGGGTTCAGGAGGAGATGGATAAGAAGTATGGTGTTGGTAGATTGCATGGCTGTAACTGTGACGTCTCGTCGCTTGAGCAAATGGAAGGTCAGCCATAGATTTACTTGAGAGATCCCAAATTGCATATCGGTCGATAGAGTGTTCGAATTACTATAGCTATTCAGTAGAAATCTCCTACTACTAAAAACAATGAGATCTGTCTATCTGCGAGTCTGTCCGGCTATGCGTTTCGTTATGCTTTGACATATGGGGCTGATATTTGGCATGAAGGTAAGGAGGACAGTCTGACCTTTGTTTGCAGGGTTTCGGAGTGACCCAGAAGGTCAAAGGTCATCTAGAGGCCAATTTGCGTAGAAATGCCCTATGACCACCAATTTTGGTCAAAAGGACTGCTGACCTGAGCACAGCACAAATCTGAGGTCAAAGGTCACACACCTAGGTCAAAGGTCACACACGTGGGGCAATGCACTAGTAATCATTGATAAAGAGCAATTGTGGAGACCCTCTTTTGCTCTTTCAATGCGGGAGAGCGTCACTAGCACTGGTTATAATTATTAGCCTTTGGTGCTGGAGGTCCCCTGTTCTATTCCCGGCGGGGCCACTCGCTGAGATTCAACCAGTGTCTTAATTCTTGTATACGAGCTATAAATTCGAATTCGCTCTCCCCATGCTTAAGTTGGATGTGACAATAACCATCCTTATTCGGAGCGGACGTTACGCCGGCGGTCCATGGGTAGAGAGTGCTACGGTATTAAATGGATGCCAAGTCAGAAATTTCCTTGAACCCTCGTTCGTACCAAGCTTTTTTTTTTCTGTAACACGGTTTATACTAAGGTGGGTTACCACCCCCTCGGAGAATTCGTTATAAAGAACCAGATGCTTATGCATGTGATACCAGTGGATAGATATGGTCCTCCCTTTCGATTGATACCAAATAAGACCAACATACCTAGTATGGCGTCAAAATCACGTGATCAAGTGCCGCGAGTCGGCAAAATTGGCATTTCCATAGAAAATAGGCGAAAATCCAATTTTGCGCAAAACGTAGGAATGTCAGATTTTAAGCGTTTCAGCTCTAAATTATAGCAATTGGCTAGTGTACGTAAACGTAGAGTTTAGAGCCATACTTAGCATAATATTTTCAAAAATGCACCATAAAAATATCCTTAGGTGGCAAACCACCCCCCCCTTCCCACACACACACAAACACCGCACCCTTCGACTATGGACGGCATACCCTACCCATATGATACCTTCATATGTTTTTTTCGCATAAAATGCCGGAAAGGATGAGCAGAATGATTACCTAAAAGTTTTTTACGAAGTTTTGGATTTTAGCGCACCGGAGCGAAGCCCCCCCCCCCCCTCCTTTCCTCTTTTCTTCGTTTTTTTTAAACACAAACAAATGACTTTGTGCGCAAATGATCTGAATTTTTTATAATTTATTTTACTTAAGGTTATTAAAACGATCGGTTCAAGAGTGTGGCAATGTCCAAATGTGATCACAGTCAATATTTATTAAATAGAGTTCTTTTTATCCCACTCTATGTCGGACCCCCTCGGACTGAAGTTCAGAATTTAAGAGAAGCGTTGCCAGTCTTGACGATATGATCCTCACGGAATATTTCAAAGGTGTTGCGCACTTAATCGTTCCACGATAACAAACCTGTGGAATCTTCTGTTCAGTTACTTTTCTTTTTTGGAGTAGCCTGAAGATGAAATTATCCAGTAGATCAAGACGGACCACGGTTTTAGAGGTCCCTTGACGACAACAAATTTTACTGCAGAAGTCCAAGTCTGTCGAAATGTCCACATTTAGGACCCACAAGTGGAATCCTTTTTGATTCAAACAACTGAAGTTCTTTAAAATTTCCCACGACATCAGACAACAGCTTTACTTTGGAATAAATGTGATATTAAAAACCTACAATGAAGAACTGAGCGCAAGAAGTACTTAAGTCCCTATTTGATGTTTGGGTACAGTCCTTCAAAAACTTTTAAATAGTGTAGTAATTTAATGGAAAGAGAGAAACAATTTTAATTAGCATGGTTATGGAAACATACTTGGATGAGATTTGGGAGAAAAAAATGTGCTGAGGGCAATATGATAGAGTAAATCAAATATCGATTTTTACGTAAGTACTTTTGCGCTCAATTGGAGTAATAAACAGTTTTGATGGCTAAAAAACATTCCCATTTTCTTAAAATGCCTAGAAAAGTGGCTAAACAATATCTAACTCTCTTTAATGGGTTATATTATCCCGGGAAGTGTTGGCAATAGATTACGAGATAATTCAAAAATCGATTTTTGGACTTAAGTAATTTTTGCGCTCAAATAGAGTAATGCACTGTTTTCTTGCTAAAACCACGTCAAAGATTGTCTAAGATTCCTTAAAAGTGGCCAAAACAAGAACAAACAGTAAATTTGTTATACATTTTATTATATTGACATCCTTAACTCATTAGATTATCACGACTGAGTTGTATGTTGCTATGTATATCACTGTTGCTATGAGTGGACTTAAGTACTTTTTGACCTCAAATTGGCGTTATTGCCAAAAAAACCTGCCCCCTAAAAGTGTTTAACATTTTGTTTTGAAACAAAAAACATAATTGCTATATTTCATGTCCCCCTAAGGAACTCAAAATCAGTGATAACTAAATTTGACCAAATGTGGAGTTAAGTACTTTTTGCGCTCAGGTCTTCAATTATAATTAATGGTACTACTCAGATCTACCAATAATGCAGATCAACACTACTGGCAAAGAACCTATCTTGTGAGCTCAGCTGCTCAGGTACTTTCCCTGCTAGGAATCTTCTCCAGTTCATTCAGAAATAAAGCACTCTTTTGATCACAAAATCGAGGATATAACAAGAGCCATAACTGTCCTTCGGAGAGGATGTTAAGCCGTCAGTCCCATGTATTGATAGCCATGCCTGTACATGCATATCACAATTTCGACAAGGGTAGGATGATTACCCCTGGCTGTCCCAATTCTGTCCCTGTGAATGGACTTCAATTGAAATAAGCTTCCTGTTCAGACCTTCTTGGGTTATCCAGGGCATTGATAGAATCAAATCAAATTAAATGCCTTCACATAAATGAGCGCTAGCCCAGACAGCAGTGGAATCGAGTAGAGACCGTAACACGAATTGGCAAGGTATACAATGCAGTATAATTGATCCTACAGCCCACAACTAGATGTGAAAACAGTTGATTCTACTGTTTTATTGTGAGCAAAGTTTCATTTATCGAGAAAGACCTGGTTACAATAGTAACAAAAAACTCTACGGGTGTCTGTGTCCTTAATAATTACAATAATTATTGCTGGACTGCTTCGTTCAAGCCAACAATAACCAAGACAATTCTGTGTAAGCACCAATGGCATAACACTCATTGAGCAGCGGTCATTTGCTTGGTCAAATTATTTTCAAAATTGCTATTTTAAATAACTTACTAGCGATGTATATAAAGAACCCCAAAAAAGTAACGCAGCCTGTCTAAATACCCCCATAAGTTATATCCATTGGTCTTTGCCACGAAAACTAACAATGATATCAATAGTTCGTTTTCTTCCGTAAATGTTGATACCCTTCTGCCCCATTGCGATTAATTCTGTGCAACACAATACCATTATAGGAAATCTCTACCTTTTAAAAGTCGCAATAAAAGGTATAGCATATTGATTGCATTCAGTGAAAGACTGCATTCTTCCCTGGATTTTTAAAATGGATCTTACCATACGGGTAAAATATCGTTGACACCCAATTAAATCAAACACTAAAATTAATAGGAGAGTAGCTTCCAATTGTAATTTACTAATTTAGTGGGCAGGGTACGTCAGATGAAGGAAAGATCATTCCTTGAAAGAATTGATGTGTGAAGTGTTATTTTCTTTTTTTTTTTTTTTTTTTTTTTTTTTTTTTTTTTTTTTTTTTTTTTTTTTTTGTTTTTTTTTTTTTTTTTTTTTTTTTTTTTTTTTTTTTTTTTTTTTTTTTTTTTTTTTTTTTTTTTTTCTGTACATTTCCTTAATGCTTGGTGTGTAGTGTAACCTTGTAATAATGTCTTCAGGTGCAAAACTTTGAAAATGTGACACATTTTCGTAAAATGGACATTGTGTTGGCGATATTGATCACAATGGAGCAAGAAAGGTGTCAAATTGCAGAAAAAAAAAAAAAAACAGACTACTTGATATCATTTTATGTTTTCGTGCATTGACCAATGGTTTGCACTTATGGTCGGTTATTTAGACATGCGCGTACTTTTTTGGGGTCTTTAGAATTATTGTATCTAAAACCAAATAGCCATCGAAATCATTTTGATGGAGTATTTGGTAATCACTGTGGTAATATTATTGACTGCAACCTTAGCTTATGTCCGGACGGAGTTGATGGCCGCATTGTCTTGTCCACATGCCAGTCAGCTAGGTTAGTTATTGTACTTAAACATAACGTAGAAGTGGCTTCAAAACTGAGCTGCCGGTTGACTCGCGCTTCATTGCAGATGAACGCATGACTGTATTATTGTTAGAACCAGTTCCAACGGGAATGAACAGGACAGAACTGGCGAACAACCAGTGGCGGAGTTTTAAGGTTCGTTCACACTCACTGCATCAGAGTTCAGTGAGTTGCGTTGGCGCGCTTCGAACTGCATATACATCGCTGTACCGCAAAAGAGTTTGACAGTGAGTTGTGTTACGGCAGAAAGTGGCCGGAAAAGCGGTCCAGATATCAGCGGCGCAAATCACAGTGCAGCGGAAGGATGAACGAACTCTTACTGCTCTAAACTCTGTGGCCGTTGATGGTCATTTACTCGTCGCATAATTCTTGATTCAGATGGGCAGATTTGAATTAATTGACAAGTGAATAATAAGTAAATCGTGGTTGTGCTCTATTTTAAAACTTTGTAAACTTTATAACCACTCACATTTTTACAAGTTTAACAAAAGGCTTCTTTTATTTAACACAGCTTGTTTCAAGGAGGCCATATCTACTTTCGGTGAATCCACATCGTGTGTAACACTGATGGCCATAATTAACGAAATCCACTGGCAACGCATGTTAGAGATAAATTGGTAAGTATACTATAATATAGACCAACTGTGAAACAAAATCTGACAAACAGATGAGAAGTGTCTATAACGTAAATAGTTTGTACAAGAGGGCCGAAATTAGAATTCTCCATAGCAATAAGAAAATCTCATATTATACTTTAATATAAACGTCAAACTCAATGACCATTACATTAGGAAGGAAGAGAAAATTGTTGCCTTCCACTGGAACTAGTTTATATGACATGTCAATCTGAGTTGATCACTTATTGCGCTCGTAAAACAAGAAACTAAGGTGATTAAATAAGAGAGAAGAGATCATTGGCGACTACCCACCAGCGGCGTTTACAGTCAGAGGCGTCCATCCATTTTAGAATGTGCACTCTTGGTGTAGTTTCTCTTGGAAGGCAGCGGGGATGTCAGAACCAAGTTTTAACAAATGTTTTTTAAATTATAAACAAAGTGCATTATTACCGTCCTTCTGTTTTCTTTATTCATAATATATCAATGTTGCTTTCATGGATTATTATTATGACAAATTATTATGACTCAAACATCTCGCCGGGGAGTTTCTCAAATTGTTTAAATCCGCACTTGACCAGCACTACCAGTCATCGTCATCAAGACGTGAAAATGGATATTAAAGAGGTTACTTGAAATTAATAAGTAGGCCTATAGGTGGTAGTGCTTGTATCTGTCCTCTTCTGGCTACGTCTAGGACAAGCTAAATGTACGAATAACCAAAATGTGATTCTCGTCGATAAGCAAAGTTTTTCAATCGATAATCTTGGAATCTCGAATTAAAACGTTTTGTTAAGGTATACATTTCAAGAGAGAAATGAAGACCCCAAAAAATAACGCAGCACGTAATGCCCCCCATGATTTATATACAATTTGTCGTATACACAAAAACATAAAATGATATCCATAGTCTGTTTTGGCTCTAAATTTTGACACCCTTCTTGCCTCATTGTGATTAACATCGCCAACACAGTTTCCATTTTACGAAAGTATGTAACAAGTTGCACCTTAAGACACTATTACAAGGTTACAAGGTTTGAAATCTCCTTCGATCCCAATTATATCACGAATCTCCCATTAAGATTGCGAGCTAAATTAAAATTCAAAGCAAGCAATCTTGTTATTGTATAAATATCTACCGAGAGATTGCCATAAGATGCTCCTATTGCCATACGCTATTTAGAAGGGATCGGCAGAGCGTTTCCTAAATCTAAAATCTATAATATTCGGGATTTTTATGTTAATTCAAGGAATTAACATTACATCTCACGACACCATGGACAACCATGTTTTTCGCCCGAGATTCCAAGATTCTCCATTTCTCTATCAAAATACCTGGTTTCTCGCCAAAAATCCACGATTTCCGATTGAGAAATCAATTTCTTGATAGAAACTTGGTATATCGAAAAAAAGATTTTCGCTCTCGTTGTACATTTAGCTTGTCATATTACGATAAAGTTGGCGGTACAGTACTTAGAAGGTGAAAGGTGGGGCGGAGGTGTAATTATTAACACCGCTTCATTGTAGGTAAGAATAACAATGATTTGCTGTATTAAAGGTTGCAACGAGAGATTCAAGAGTCGTCCATATTTTCGTGGATATGTCTGATTCATATAGATTAGACAGTCAATAGATTCCCCTACCTTTTTATTTGGGCTACAGAAATAACTTAAAAATGAAATCAAAGGGTGATTCATATGCTTATATTTCAATAGAAACCATCGGCTGAATTTCGTATTCTGCTCCGATCGAAATTAGAAATTTAACAATTTTTGTAAGCAAAGAAGCAGTTCTCGGCTTAATCCTTTCAGATGGGGATATTTTTGATATAGAGCTTTAACACCAGTGCAAAAATCAGAATTTCCATATTTTTTTAGGGTCACCTGTTATTTGATATCTCCTCGTTGCACCTTCCATAAGTTGAAGTCTTTTCAATGTAACATACTAGAATTTTGATGACATCTTTAGTGTTTACTGTATATTATTAGTGATGAAATAATAATTATAATGAACTAAGAAAATCATCAGCATTGTCGGTCCATTTATTATCATCGCCATCACCACTTACTTTCTCTTCATCATTACCCCCCCCCTGCCATATCTGCATAATTCAAATTACTTTATTGTCATAGGATTTCCCCTCCTACCATATTTGGCATGTACTCAACATCGAAATATGCCTTATGGGATTTACTAGAGCGGTTGCGGTAAGTTGCCTATCCCATTTTTTTTTAACTACAGTGTAGACGAAATCATTACATTCAGTAAGAACGTAGTTTTTAAAGGGTGTTACAGTACCTGTCGATCACCACAAGGTCATAAACACCCTTTAAAAACACAAATCACACAAAGAAATAATTCTTATTATTTTTGATCCCATGTACAAAATTTTATCCTTTGACCTATTTTGATATACATGTTTTTAAGTCAGGATTTAAACACTGACTTGAATACCACTTTGGACTGAAGGAGAATTCTGTGATATCATCATTTTTTTGGAAGCATTAAAAAAAACTAATCCCCGTATGTGACCTGTGACACTCAGTAACTCATTGACCAATAGTACCACGGTGACACCCGGTGGATTCTCCCACTAGACACCCTGGCATAATAGTGGAGCGGTTTTGTACTGCAAAATTGTCGACAACCCCTCCCCTCAGTCAACAACCAAACGCAAACCATTGTTTTATAATATAGTAATAAAAATAAAAAAAGATGTTGTGGTCAAAAACTTTGGTGTCAGGGGTTTTTTTGGGTCAAAAAATCACGTATTTGGCTAAAACTTAAGAATATCAAGATTTTTTTTATTTCTTAGCAAAACCTTTTGAATCATCATGCATACTATCAATCTCTGACAGTTATATTAGATTTCTGTTCTGTTTTTACAATATAAAGGGTCTAGAATTTTAGCCCCCAAACAACCTTTTTTCCTAAAAAACTCCTTTTATCACATGTCACCACACGATTATTACCTGACCCCCCCCTTTAATGCAATGTATAAAACCTATATCAATAATCAAAAAGGATCAAAAATAAAATTGTTATATTTTTTACCTTAAAATAATAAAAAATAATAAATTTCGCTTAACTTGCACCCCAAATTTCATTTTTGGGGCCTAGAATCATCCCTGCCACCAAATATTTCAACTCCCACAACCATCCTTTCTTAAATCTTTAGTTTATCCTAATCAATAAAGGTGGTTGTGTTTTGTTGTACGGTGGGGGAAGGGTAACTCTAAAACTAGAAGCAATTTTTCAAGGCTCGCGCTCCGGCTAAGAACTTTTCATATAAAATTGCATTGTACTCACTTTCACGCTTCAGTAGTCGGGTTTGATATGGTCCAAATTAATGCCCTGACCGTAAAGTTGAGTGATATACACATTTTTTTTGCTGAAAATTATAGGATTAGGGTGTGTAAAATAGGAATCTGCCGGGTGCCACCTTAGCATCCTTGGGCATTTTGAAGAATCCTAAGATGGCGTCGCCATAGAGTGCACAGAACACAAATGCAACAGCTAGAGGACAGGAGGATTCTGCCTTCATATATTCACCCTCTATTATAAAACTATGGATTACTACTCTACTAATAGGATCCAATGAACAAGTGTATGGCCTTGTAACATTAATAATATTCAAAGTCAAAATGGAAGCCAAATCTAATCAATTTAAATATGCCCTATGACAGCAATACCTGCGATAAAAATTAAACATGAAGAACTTAATTATGTTGTTAGATACATAAATTATCTGTGATCACTTTAAAGTTGTAACTACGTCAATCACAATGGCGTGCAGCCGAAAATGTGAATATCTTCAAAACACTTGACACAAATTTCTAAATATTTACCTTCAAGTTAGAATTATTGTGTCAATGAAACAATTAGAATGTCCCTATGATCATAACCAAGTGATACCAGGTAATCCCTGAAATAAAATGTGTCAAATTATAAATTGAGTGCAAGATATGTGAAAAAGTAAATTCCTATGGTATTTTGAAAACTACTTTGCACCATATTTGTTTTATTTCGATTTTTGGCGCATTTAAACAATTGAAATGTATGTTGTAAATTGGTAAGGATCAAAGGTACATTTCTAATGCCATTGCACATTGATTTCGATTTGAACGCCTGTAATACTTATAAATTTGTGTTCAAGTATTTTTTGAAGATGTTCACGTTTTTGGCGGCCATATTGATTGACGCCATGTTACAATTTTAAATAAAAGTATCAAAATATATTTATTGTGTCTAATAACATAACCATAAGTAGTTCAATTCTATTTTTATCGCATGTATTTGCTGTAATAGGGCATATTTAAAATTATTGGATTTGGCTTCCATGTTGAGAATTTGAAAGATGACGTAATGTTACCATTGCTCTCCATTTCATTGGATCAATAGTAATATCTATACTCCATGTTTGATAATATAGGGTTGAATAATATAATTTCATTAAGGCGACGCCATCATGGATTTCTCAAAATGCCCAAGGATCCCAGGTGGCACCCTCAGATTCTTATTTCTACACACCCTAATCCTATACTTTTTCAGCAAAAAAAATTGCATATAACTCAACTTTACGGTCACATGATGTTCTGTCTGACTAAAGGTTCTAATCAGCACTAACACGACTATAAGAAGTGTTGCATTTTTTTTTCTTTGTCTATGGCCTTCGAACCAGAGGTTGTGAAGAAAAAGATACGTGTAAACGTGCTCTGTCCGCCTGCCGTACCGACGCCTATATTTGATGAACCTGTACCAATAGAACAATACAAGAATCTTCATGGGTTTATGGATAATCTTCCTGTTCCAGTAATCGAGTAATTTCAGTTTCAAGAGTTTTCATCAGCACCACCAACATCATCAACCATCACCACCACCACCACCACCCCATCATCATCATCAGAAGCAGCAGCAGCAGCACAGGCAGTGCATCATCATCGCATCAGCATCATCATCATCATCCAAACAAAACCAGCAATCATCATCATCCAACCCAGCATCATCATCATCATCATCCAACACCATCCTCATCATCATCCAACACCAGCATCATCATCATCCCACACCAGCATCATCATCCAACACCAGCATCATCATCATCCAACAACACCAGCATCATCATCATTATCATACAAACACCAAGCATACATCGATCATCCACCACCATCATCATCATCATCCAAACACCCAATCATCAATCCAACACCAGCATCAGCAGGGCGGATCCGTATTTAAAACGTCAAATATACCGGGGGGCTGAAAGGCTCAAACTTGTCCAAAATGGGCTATTTTGCAAGATTTTACAGAATTAGGGACCGGAGGCCGCGCGCCCACTGGTTAGTCCGACCCCTTCCTCTCCCGCGCCTGTCATCATCATAATGGAGGAATGTAATGCTTGTGAGATGACAATTATTTTCTTTTCTAATCACAGCAGCAAATGAATTGGCGAACAATATTGTGAAACTCATCGAAGATCCCCGCCATGGCCAAGTTATGTACGTTTCAGGCGCGCTAAACCACCCATGAGCTCAAAAGAGGAAAATAAGGCATTTAGAGAACGAACTGAGTGAGACTACTTACAATCGTACTTAGAGTGCAGGAGTTTGACAGACTGTCAGAGAAACGCTCAAGTCTGTGTTGAATCATGAGAATGTTGGACTTGTAAGATGGGGTAGTCTTGGTATTTAAAAAAAAAACACCAAGTAAATCTTCCAATAACCAGCATCAAATGAAACCCTCCCCAAAACTTCAACACAATAAAACCAACCTCCTCTATATCCCTAATACGTCAAAGGTCACGTCCACTCTTAGAAAGAGTAGCAACCCGTTTTAGAACCATTATTTATCACACATCAAGATCTAAGTATGGAACCTTTGAAAATTTAAATAGGTCAAGGAACCTTCTTCTTGGGTGTGTTCCCTATTTTAATTTAATTACTGTACTTAGTTTGGTGGTTGGAGGCAAACATCCACATATGGTCGTGGACCAACCCTTCTACGCTATTACATCTAGACATCAAGTCATGGATAACTGATTAATTTAGCCAAATCTCTCAACAGAGAGCATAATACAGCCAATCACATGTGTCAGACAAATGAATCTGGAAAGGAAGGATCACATAAATCAGAGAAATGGGAACAGATCGTGAAGCCAGAAAGGCAAAGATGACACATAAACACGCCTGGCGGCATACGCGGTCAGATTGGGCGAGCAGAAAAAATAGTCGAATTGAAGATGGGTTTGGGGAAAGTTTTGCACAGGATTTTTCATAAAACAAACAATAGTCACAAAAACAAAGAACAAGACAGAAGCCTATACACCACAAAGACAACTCTTTCTTGCTTTCTGTTCTAAATTGGGAGTTTTGAAGGGATTTGAAGTGTTCTTGATAAGGGTTCTTCAGTTTAGGTTCTACAAAAAACATATTCTTGGCTACCGAACTTTTTAAACCGTTAGTTAAGAACCGTCATCATTGTTAACATGGTTAATAAAGCACCCTTCGGGGTTACTTTGCATAGAACAGAAAGGTATGGGTTCAAGCCAAGAAAAATATTTTTTGCTTTTTTTAATTTTGTCATTTTTTTCATATACTCAGCACAGATATAAACATTCCTATGCATATTAAAGTTTATTCACTTATATAATCATTGTCTTTTAAACATTTTTGGATTAACTTTTTTCCGTTTTGATGTAAAGACTTGACGGTGTAGAAGTATAAAAAACATCAGATAAGAAAAATATCCGGATCCGAAGTTTTTTCTATAGAAGGGCATAGATTCGGTGTTTGAAATAAGGCGGGCCCTCGGGCCCGTAGCCCCCCTGAAAATCAATGCGGGCCCGCTGAAAAACTGAACTAAGGGCCCGTTGGCCCGTGAAAATTTGGTTACTTTGTCAATAATCAGCATTTAATTGTAACCTATCTGATGATCAAACAATTTGTCACCAATAAAATATTTTATACGCCCACAAACGGGCAAAAAGCGAAGCGATTTTGCTGAAAATCACATGACATTTCCGCATCTGAAGCTATAAAGCTAATGCAATTTGATTATGTTTGTGGCACAATCGAACACACAGATAGTCAGGCATTTATCGAATACACTCATTGGTACAGAACGCAACTTCATTTCGTGGTAGAGCTTAAATCCCTATGTATTAAAGGGACGCCTCTTCGTAGTGCTCTGTTCTAACTGTCAGCGCGTATAGTGTGTACACCGACCTCCCAGAGGACTTAGAGTATAGGGATGAAAAACGACCACATCATTGCCACATGGGCCAACACAGATTGCACTTGACTTTTGTCCAATGATTTTTTAAAGCTCAATTGTAAGCTTAACTTAATAATATCCCACTTATTAAATATTGTGTCATTGTGATGAAAGTATATTGCTGTTTCATGATTGATCAAGCAAAGATAGATTTTCATGGCCTTCCCGAAGCGAAGGTTTCCTGAATTCTGCCATATTGCAACTTTATACATGTGAATGAATACCGTAGTTTCCGTTCAGAAATTTTTGAAATTACGTGATGATGGGGTGAATTTCCTCATTCTTGCCAGAGCTAGGCCCCGGCCCCGGGTTACCGATCATATAATTTCGATTCTAGTCCATTCCCCAAAAAGAAAAGTATTTAGATCCGGGGGCAGGGTGGGGTGGTGGGGCACCTGGGGCTGGACTGGAGGTTGGAGCCAAGCCAAATTCTATCATGGCTATTAAGTTGGAATTTTCGGTGGTGAAAGTCGAGGGAAAATACGCTGCACCACGCCATTGGTCCAACGCGATGTGACAAGTTACACAATTTCCTAAACAACGATGCGGTTGTTCAATGTTTTCGCAAGTTATTATTTTGCTCTAACTTGCAAAACTAAGTAATATTATAGGATTTATTAAAAGTGAACCATCCTACCCATCCTACCACAACATCCCTTTTCTGTGAACAAGAGAACAATTAACATTGAGGTATTTTGTCGGGCCCATGAAAAATGAGGAGGGGCCCCTAAAGATGACTGAGAGCAGGGCCCAAATGGCCCGTGGGCCGCCTTTCTTATTTCAACATGCTGATGTCTGATGATAGATTTGGCTTCACATAGTGATTAGTGAGGAAAGGTTGGTATTATGCAAAAATCACTATCTATCTGTTAGAAACTGCAGGCGTCACCCCGGGAAATACTTTGAGTCGGGCGTGGGGGGGGGGGGTTCGTATCGAAAATCTCTTTAGGGAAATCACAGGGGTAATGCTTTACAGCAGCTACAACGACAACTAAGTTCCAAATCTGCCTTTCCACTAAACAGGACGTAGTCTCTTCCCAAACAATATGCAGCAGCGGCAAATAATCGTTCGGGAAGCTAAATTCACTCCACAAGTCGGTTTAGCCCATAAGCTGCCATCATCAGATTTCGGTTCGTAGCACCCAATATGATAAGTTTTGAAGGGGATGCCCTAGGACTAGGATAGGTATGTTTCCGCCCGCAAAAGCTGGCCGTTAGCGGTCTGCCCAGTTTCAAAATGGGCCGCCATTTTTCAGGTAAAACCGCCATGATAATTTAATTACAGATAGAAATTTTATCCACGATTACACGAAACCAAGTTTTTAACTGCCTGAAGGGGGCTTAACATCTAGGCGTCCAAGATGGCCGCCGCAAGGAAGATATTTTTCTAAATGAACTTAAAATGGTAAAATTGTTGAAAACTAAGAACCTTGGAATATTTGTGGGAGCTCCAAAAAGAATTATGGCATTTATATTTACGTACAGGCTGGTTTTTAAAGATGGCGGTGGATATATTCGCTCTAGGGTACGAAATTAGGAGGAAAGCAGCCTACCCATCTTTTCGACGTTATTTAAACAACAACTTCTAATAATGACCCTACATCATTTCCAAGAGGATAAAAATTTAGTGGGGTCTGGACTTGTACCAGAAGTGCCCTTACTTAGATGGTACAACTTGGGCAATATAACGTAGTTTAACTGACTCTTTATAATAGTTCATAGGCAGGCAAACAGTCATATCAAACTGGTACCTAAAACTCAGAATTTAAATTGGTGTGGACTGTATTAAGGACTACTCAGTGATGCTAGGGTTTCCCATAAAAACTATGTTATGAAGAAGTGAAAAGATTGTCTATATGTAGAAGGACACAATAAATGGTGTGACCAAGTTTCATTCGAGCACATCAAGTGTACCTTGTTGACTTGTACACAGGCTCCTTATCTTTCTCTAATCCTTAGTCAGCTTCATCCCAGCATCAACTAGTGTTGAGTGGTCGGCAATTATCCAGAAGTATAAAACAATTGCGGGAAAATGTCATCAATAGATTTTCGTTATGGTTTGTTTTTATGTGGAAAAGATGTGCATGGGTGTTTTTCTTCTGGATTTATGTCTCCCGGAGCGGGTATAACCGCCGCCATCAGAGGGATTAATCATGTCCGCAATACACAAATGTCATTAAACCCTTTTTGGTGTCTGCAAACATAATTATTCGCATTCTTACCCCATCTATTTGGAAATTTTAGACATTAAACAAAACATGCCTCACTACCGGCGGCAATCTTGGACTTGAAAGTTTAAGCCCACTCAGGAAGGTAGAACTTTATTTCGCTTAGTCCTGGAAAAATTCCTATCTATGAGGAAAATACATAGCAGTTTTTCATAAAACAAGGGTGGCCATTTTGAAATAGGTAATACGCGCTAATGTGCAAACTTTCTGGGCGGAAACATACCTAATGTTAGTCATGACACCCCTTCAAGGTGATTATACTTGGAAATTAAGCACAGGTGGGTTGCTCCTCAACAAATCGCATTTAAGTGCCCGTACAGAAACTGGCTCATGGTCTATTACTGCAAATGAACAAACAGAATCATTTGATCCAAAATGAGAATTTATTCTCCACAGACAATACAAGAACCATGCAAGTCCTGGAAGATATATTTTCTTGGTGCGAAAGCAATTTTCCGAAAGGGGTTCCATTTCTAGAATTTCTCATTAGAATTTCCTTACCAATTATCCAATCTGAGATTTGGAACACTACTTATCTCCTAGAGCATAATATACTAGAGCATAAGTGTTGAGATTCAAAAAGGTTATCAAGTATAAGAACTGCAAGTCTGCAACCAGTCTTTGCAGGTCTAGTAGCCCTGGAGCTAGCACAATTGTAACACATCTCAAGTACAAAGGGTTGAGTGACTACAGCAACACTCAATAAAAAAAAAGGGTCAATTTCCCCTGTTGTACAGTGGGTTCAAAATTTGAAAGTTGCTCCGATTTGGATAAAAAATGGTTGCAAAATTATTTGGTGGAAGCTCATCGGATTAAAAATAAGAAATAGTTTTTAGTGTCTCAAATGCCTTGCTAAGAAAGTAGGGGAAACAGAAGGTCAAGCCCATGCAGGCAATGGACGGTTGACCTTTCTGTGCCCCCTAATCGCGAAAATAAGCATTAAGACAGCATTCATATGCAGATCAAAATGACTAGCGAAATTTTCTCATATGCGAAATATTTTATACTAACTCTTTTAGTTGGGTTACACATCTGGAGTGCAGATAGGTTGATGATCCTTCATCATGACGTTCACATATACCGTCTTCTGCTTGAGATGCAGGTCGAATTTGGCTGCAGCATGCCAGTGAATAGTAAATTGTGTGTAACATGTCAAATTCTGCTGTTACGGCTACATACCATCTGCGTAGTCAAGGTCGGTGAGCATGCTGCCTTTAGTGACGTCTAGAACACTTCAGTTAATGGCTGGTCCATTGTCATTCATGAAGTCAAGTTTGAGTATGTAATCAGCCACGACTACAAAAGATAAGGAGCAAGAGTAGATCATTGGATGATTTCCAGAAACTCCTTTGTGTGCCACATCCATGGTCTGCACAAAGATAGATGAATTGTTCATACATGAGCAATTGCTGACGGTCTCATCTGGGACACCATAGCTGGTAAGTATATGCAGCAATACATCCCTGTTGTCAACTCTTCTATAAGCCTCCCAAGGGCAAGTATCTGTGGTAGTGTTGATCTTCCTTTGTGAAAACCAATCTGGTTCCATCTGAGAATGGGATCTGTGAGGAGTGATTCTCTTGGGCAGCATTAAGTTGTAGATCTTAGAAGCCAGTGGTAACAGTGTCATTCCTCTGTAGTTTGGGATAGTTGGAGGTCGCCTTTCTTTGGTAAAGGAGTGACGAACGATGTTGAAAAGGCAGTTGGTTTGTTTCCCATGTAGGTGTCTTTACAAAATTCTAACAGATGATCATGGAGTAGTGGATTCTTCCAGATTACTGCAGGGATGTTGATAGAACCAGGCATCTTGGTGTTGTTAAGTTTAAGCAGTTCTGAAGCTCCTCTTTAGTGAAAGGTCCAGTCTGGATTGTCTGCTGTCTTGTGATTGAAGAAAAGTCCATCAAGGTTGGTGTTATTCTGAACCGGTTCGGCAAGAGAAGTGCTCAAGTGCTGAAACCAGTGTGTCAAGGCACTCTTCAGTTGTTTCCCCTTCGATTCTTCTTGGCGGTCAGCTTCCTCAGGGCCTCCCAGGCAGCAGCATGCTTGGTTTTAGATGTAGGGAGTCAAGCGCCTCAGCCTTGGACTTAATATGCACCATGGTGTAGGCATCATCAAGTGCAGCCTTAGCAGCACTACTTGGAAGTTCTAGTGGATTTAGTATGGTGCTTCTTGGCTGTAGACTTCAGTTCTTCTCTGGCTTTGACTTTGTAATTTCAGGCAAAGTAGTCTTCTTCTTTCTTCTAGGTAGCATCCCCAGTGCAATTTCTTTGTTGGCTGTTGTGAGGGTATCATATACTCTGCTGGAGTTCTTGTCTTCACAAGTTCAGCAATAAGAGTGTTGAACATGTTATGTACTGCTGCAGTATACTGCTCACAAAGCTTTGTATCTCCCACTACCTTCCTCCAGTCCTTCAATTGTTTTCCTGAGATCCGGGGGGGGGGGGGGGCGGGGGGGGGGGGTGGAAGGAGGTTAACAACTTCAAAGCTAGTGTTGCAGGCTCTTGAGTTCTTAATGCTTTTTGCATCTAGCCTAAGTTGGCAATAAATGCTTCAAAATCCAAAATTGTATATTGCATAACACTATGTAGTCCAGGCTACAGACATGTGACTTGCTATACCATATATATAATGCGCTTTTTTTTCAACGGTTGCTATACCAGTTTTTCCTGCTGAATCTGAATCCGGTGGATGCCGGACAAAAAACCTTGATCATTTTCGAAGCAACACAAAAAATCAAAATGGCTACCAAAACACTAAAACTCCTATGTTAATTACTCAAAAGGTGTAATTTTTTGGCCTGTCCAGTGAAAACACCCATTGTGACCAATTAAAATATGATTCATTAACCACCTAATTAAGAGATTCAATGGTCACTTGGTAGGATGGTAACTTGGTATATATGCCAATGCTTTAGCAATCGATATATTAATTGAAACCATTATGAATACTAGTAGCTTTCAACAATTTGATAATAAAATCAATAAACCATTCAAGATGGCTCCAAAATGGCAAAATTCATTACTATATATAGCCAAGAGCTGCCATGTTTGTGTATATCACTATAAATGCTTTAGAGCAATTTAAATATCATAACATAATCAAATTGATTGATATATGCAAGATGCCATCCAAGATAGGCATTCAATATGGCAGCAAATGTCAATCAGTAAAGGTCAGTAATTCATTCACGCTGTAGGCTAAAGATATATATTTTGTGGTTTTTAGTTGGATTCTCAGTTCCAAAAATCACAGTAAGGCTATCTTAAGTGTCATTGAGTCGTTATTCATAAAAATATCCCAATATGGATGCCAATGGATGCCCCAAACCTACCAAAAATAAAGAAACATATCTCTAGACTATTAGTGATCAAACTTTTCCCCGCTTAGTAAAGTGCAATTTTCAGTCATATTGGCTACCCATCTTGGATGGCATCTTACATGTATTGATTCCTCTGATTACCTAATGTGTACATTGATCTGATTGACTTGCAGGGATATACAACATTGCAGTACTAGGTTCGACACAGCTATCAATTATAGCCATCTTAGAGTATCGGAAGCCATTTTGGATCCTATAATGAAGGAATTTATAATCAGTTTTTAAAAAATTATTTCTTATGGTTCTAATTACTTTCTTGACTACCAAAACACCAGGATAGATACCAAATTACCAAACTGCAATCAAAAGTAGATCACGATCAGGCACTTTATTGTATTGACGGCCATATTGAATTAATTGATTACGTGGTTACAAAATCATATTGGTCACAATGAATGTTTTAACGAGACAGGGAAAATTAAAACTTTTAAGTGAACAAGAGATGAATGTTTTGTGTTTTGGTGGCCATTTTGATTTTTTGCGTTCTACAAAAATGCTCAAAGTTGCTCGTCTGGCATCCATCGGATTCAGAATCAGCATAAAACGATCTTACCTCGTAACACATTACCTTCTAACAACCAAAATCCACTCCCTTGTCTGTGTCATGGACCTTGTAATATTCTATGGAAAGATAAACTACCTGGTACTGTCAGCTAATGGGACCACACTGGTTACAACCTGTCGAGTTTCGCTCTCCCCCCCCCCCCCCAGGACTAAGTAAAACTGAGTCTTTGACAAGGACTATGCCTCCCCAACTGTCAAATCCTTGAAAATGCAATGTGGTCAAATGTGCAACTGAAATCAATTACCTCAAAGACCTCTCCATTAATTTGTGCCAAAAATCATTCATTCTTGTGACCTTTGACCTCAAATTCCCAAAGAGCAATAAAAGTACTCTATACTCTTTTCAAAGTACATCAATATTCTAAATTCACCAAAATGTGTTAGAAATGGCTAGTGTTCACTTGTTTGCTCCAACTAAATACCATAAAGACCTTTACATGACCTTTCACCTCAAATTCCTGGACCCGTAAGAACCACCCATTCCATTCAAGATATATCAAAATCTATAGAGGTTGTGCCTGTGTCGTCATCAACCGTAATGCTGAACTTTGTTCAACAGGATCAAATCAGAAACCGCTGTTATTGCACCATGTTATTGGTATACAAAAATAAGATTATTCCCAAGGTTGCATGCAACATTAAATTGAATGGACTGCATTACGGTATAGGACACCTGTTCGATCCTTTTGTTCCTAGCCAATCGATTAAAACGGGCACAACCTCTATAGCATTCTATTGATAAAACATTTTGAAAATGTTCCAAAAATACATGTTTCTGAAAAAGATCTTGAAAGAAAAGTTGTTATTCATCATTGGACCCAACAAGATCATTTGGTACCAGCTTGAAAACATAGTTTTTCTTTGGATTTTTATTCAATTTACACTGATTTTTATTGGCAAACGACAACAAACTCGGTCCAGTTGAATATTGACTTTTGACTCTGAAACCTTTATGGCAGACCCATTCACGAATTAGGGGCGCTTCAAACATGTTACGAACAAGTATTGATTTGTGGACATTGCTTTGATTTCAGGTGTTTGCGCGTGCATTAATGCACTTTTTAAACGAATCGTTAAATACTTTTAATAGAGGTCCTGCCTGTTGTATTCAATTGATTACGAACAAAAGAATCACAGCTCTCCTGTAATGCCGTCCATTCAAGTCAATGCTGTGTGGAACCTTGGCTATCTCGTTTGTATTGCAAAAGTTCACTGCAAATAACAACGGTTCGGATTTGAAGCTGTTGAACAAAGTTGGTGTACAATAGGTCTAGTGATCGTGAATCATCTCCGACGACAAATTTTTACTACCCACCACCTTCCACAAAACGTAATCCTAATGGTACCAAACCTTCATTCGCTCATTTTGAAAACGAGGGTGAAATGCCCATATTTCAATAGATTTGAAGATGTCTTAGGTCCAAAGATACCCAACAACTTTCTTTTCGTGATTTATTTCGAAAACATATTTTTTAAATAATTAATAAAAACCAGATATCTAAGTTAATTGAACAGGCAGTATATAAACCTTACCCAAGCACGAGCAAAAAATCAATCCAATGTTATATCTTTACACTTCCAGACTACAACAGTGGGGAAAAAGCAATCCTTGCATGTCTTTGCTGCTATTGCAGGCAATCCATTTGACCTTAAATGGAAGGCCTAAAAAGTCGGGATTCGGCTTACTGTATTTTGTGAAACGAAACGCCCATTGGTTTACACGCTTTATTCCGTCATGCATACATAACATGCATAATGGAATAAAGTGTGTAATCCAATGGGCATTTCGTTTCATTTCGTTTCGCAAAATACAGTAAGCCTCGGGATTCCACTTGCAGAGATACATCACCTACACTGATGTAGGCTTTCATCAATGCTTTACTCTTATGGATGTTTGCCCTCGATTAGAATCATAGCCTTTGATCAATTAAATGCAGTGGTGAAGCAGCCAGGGTTGGGGTTGGGGACTTACCCCCCCCCCCCCCCCCCCCCCCCGCTTGATATATTGGGATTAAATGGAATAACATGTGCATTTTTGTCGTAGTATGTGATGCGATCTGGGAAAACCCGCCACAAAATTTATATTTTGAGTTTTGACTATCATTGCAAAGTTTGAAATATAAAGTTTCCGTAACTTTTTACTTCTTTCTTCTATGATACACATATCAAAAGTTATGCCTTATACAATCTGACAAAAAATAAAGTACAACATAACAGATTTTAAGGTATTTTCTTTATTTTTTCATAACTGTCCTGTGCGACATGTGGCGGGTTTTCCCAGATTACATCACATATTTGCGGGATTGCAGCAAACTTAGGCTTAAATTTCTGCAAAGTTAATGTAAATTGAGCCATTTTTGCACACTTCACACACATCACAAAGATCGGGCATGATGATTTTAGCAGTTTTATCAATATGCATGACTTCCAAAATAGTGTGGGCTATAGTATGTTTCCCCTCTCCCGGGGGGGGGGGGGGGGGAAAAAAAAAAAAAAAAAAAAAAAAAAAAAAAAAAAAAAAAAAAAAAAAAAAAAAAAAAAAAAAAAAAAAAAAAAAAAAAAAAACTCAATTTAGCAATATCCCTACGATACCCACTGTAAAATTGGCAACCCCTGAGTGCGCACACGTCAGGGGCCAATGATCTAGCAACACTGACTTCTGGATCATTTTTGGTATGCTCTTTCCACCGGGTTGACTCCACGGGCGGGAGAACGACCACCGTGAGCCCCGTCCTGGGCGGCGCAGCGGCCCGGACAGGGGGGAGCGACAGGCTTGACTGGTAAGTATACGGAGATTATGGTGATTGACTCTCCCCCCCCCCCCCCCCCCCCCCCCCGGAGAGGGGAATCGCCTACATCTCCTAGTACGTTCCCATTCAAGCCTGACTTAATGCCACAGATTGCAACTGGTAGAGTCAACCCGGATATCAGAGTGCTCGGGCCATAAGGCAAGCGGACCTATGGTGATATGATCTCGCCGGGAGAAGTTTGAACAAAACAATATATAACAGATGCACTTACCGACTTCATTGGGTGAAGTGCTTCTGGGATCTGTGGCGACTGGAAGATGTGTAGGCTTGCTGCGATGACTAGGATGCTGATGATAGGATCCTATCTGCCGTCGAACTGCTGCGTACTAGGACATTCGGAGATAACTTGTTGGAATGTATAAGAAAAAGCCCATCCCATGGCGTCCTACATCTTTAATAAGCTCCCCGTAGGAGGCCCAGGCCGCCGCCTGAGATCTTACGTCGTGAGCTCCAATGTGTGTCCCCGTCCGACGAACCTCCGTGCTAACTAGGCCCTCCTTTATGACTGTCACCACCCATCTGGCTAATGTCGTCGTGGAGGCCGGGCGAAACGGCTTTTGAGTTGTGAGGAGAGTTGGTAGTGGAGTCACTCTATAGGGCTGAGTCGTGCTTGAGGAAAAAACCTCAAGGCTTCAAACTGGACACCAGGGGTCCCTCATCGCTGGAAACCGAAGCTGCGGAGGATTCTGGGAAGGATGACGGCTGTGGAGTGAAGTGAGCGATTGATTCTGGCTAGGGAACCTGATAGGGGAAGAAGGCGAGCGGACGTTCCATGTGAAGGTGAGGTATTCTTGCGGTGAGATACATTGCCGATGTATCGATTACTTTCTGCCATTGCTGCGGCGCCAAGGAAGAGAGTCTTCTTGGTGGTCCGCTAAGGACGCCTGATGAAGAGGCTCATAAGGACGACTGTTGAGATGCTGGAGGCCTGTTGGCAGGTCCCATGCGGGTACCAGCGAGCGTTCGGGCGGACGTCGATGTAGCATTCCCTTGGTGAGGTCATGAAGCGATGGCGAGTTAGACCACGGTGATGCCTCCGCCAAACCCCAGATGGATGGTCTCCACTTGCCGTGCGCAACCCTGACTGTGCGTGGGTTGGCTGCGTCTTCGAACACCTGCTCAGGAAGTCTGCCAACCTCCTTAAAGTTGCTGCAAGAGGGGTCCACTTGGTGATCCCTGCACCAGTCTGGTACTGACCAGTCGGGATTAAAGTGTTCCTTGCTTGTAGTCTCCTTGCCTATCCCGCCAGACGGGCAGCTTGGAGAGAAAAAGGCCTGCTTCCTATGTATGGGACATGGACGGAAATTGGCCATGCAAGTCAGGTTGAACGCCTTCAGAGTCTCCATCGGAAGGAGACCCCCTGGAGTCCTGATCAGGTCCTTCCTCATTGGAAGAGTCAACGGCGGTTGGCGTGTTTTCTAGCAGCGACCATGGAGTTCTTGGAAACACGGTTGTCGAGGCCAATTCGGGCACACCCCAGAATCATGCGGCAGTTTGCTTGTACTGTGAGCTTGAGAGAACTCGAGGAACTAGGGCGAGATGAGGGACGGGAAGGCGTGCGACTCCTGGTTCCTCCTCCCTTGACTTGTTTTAGTGGGAGACGACGACATGTGTCGCACTGGACGAGGACGTGACTTCCCTTGACTAGTGGGAGAGTCTGTCTCAGCGGCAGATGAACTGCCCACAGCTCAACTGTGTTGATGGTGTTTGGCCAGCCTCTTTGTCCAAGTCCCCTGAGAGGCGAATGTCTCCAACGTGGGCTCCCCACCCGCTATTCGACGCGTCTGTTCGTGAGAGTGAAAGATGGGTTCTTGATATGAATGGCTCTCCCTGGCGGAGATTTTCTGGCCTGAGACCACCACGCTTCGCTCTGCTGACGTGTGGGGTGGTCGGAATGCTCTTGGACATACGGTCTCGGCGAATATTGTACCGCGATAGAACGTGCAGCTGTATAACTCGCATGTGGGAGTCTGCAGCCTCATTACCACCATGTCATGCTGGTATGAGGCCCAGTAGTCCTAGCCACAGAGATGCTGGTGCTGGGCTGGGTTCCATGAGGATCCCGGCGCACTGCTCGTGGATGCGATGCGCGCGGCGGTCGGAAACGGGGCTATTCCCTGGGCTTGACAGTTCAGCGTCGCTTCCCGAACGTCACTGTTCTGTGACGGGCTGAGGTGGAACTCGCGTCGTTGATCACGAACCAGAGGGGGAGACGATGAGGGACTGTATTTGCTAGGAGTGCTGGAACGGTGTTCTTTGGAAGGCGCTGTCAGGAGCCAGTCGTCCAGGTAGACGAAGACGAAGAGTGGCTCTTCGCCTTAGGAGCTCTGCTATGACCTTCACTATCCTGGTTGAAAGTGCGGGGCGCCGGTCTGACAACCCGAACCGGAGGCACTGGAACTGGTAGAACGTGAGGTTGATATAGAAACTGAGTTGATATAGAAAATGTAAGCCACTTCCTGTGTGAAGGCTGTATCGGAATGTGGAGGTAAGCATCCTCTAAGTCGGAGTGGATCGCCCACCAGCTTGGGTTGAGCTCCTTTGAAGAACTGCTGCTAGCTCTACATCATTGAAGGGGCGTGGCTTGATGAACTGGTTGAGCGGCTTCAAGTTGAGGATTGGGCGCCACTCATCGGATTTTTTGTGGTGACGAAAAAACGTTGAGCGTTGATTATCGCTAACGGAGCAAGACGGTACCTGAGGGACGCGCTTCTGGAGCAGCTGTTCGATCTCTTTGAGAGGTGGTGGGGGGGATGGTTGAATCGAGCTGGTATCCCTGAGATATTGTGCGTGTGACCACTTCGTCCGAAGTCAAAGTCCTCCACCGGGGTGCGAAGTGCCCTAGCCTCCCCCACCGCAAGGGGAGAATCTGGGGCATGAGGATAGTCTCTTCCTCTTCTGGGGGGGGGCCCCCGGAGGACCCCACCCCCTCCTCTGACGGACCGCCCCTGTTTAACCACCGCCGCCGCCGTTTTACGTCGGTTGTCCTTGTTTCCTTTCTGGAAGGAATTGGCCTCTGGTTGCCCTTTGGACGGCTAGTTTCTTCTGACGGGAATCTTGACTACGAAAAGTCTGCGGCTGCTGCGGGAGCCCTTGGGCTAAGACGGCGCCCCGCCTTTACTTCAGAAGTTCTGTCTGGTTACTTGCTCTTTTTGGTGTCTTTTTGTAGCGACGTCCTCTTCATGTAGGCGCTTAAACTGTCCCCCGAAGAGGTAAGGTCCTATATGGCGCTCCGGAAACTGTGGCAGATTCAGGAGGTTGAGAGCGTTGGTGGCGCTTACTGTCCGCAAGTAGGCGAGTTGGTGCGCTTGCCTGCAAAGATGTTCCCCCGTGCAGAAGGTAAGGTCCAGGAGAGTATTATAGTGAACGTTGAATGTTCCTGCGCACTCATCTGCGGATTTGGGCAGGGTCTAGGAACATCCATTCTACAGGTGGGCGATGTGAGGGGGGAGGGATGCGTTCGCTTAGTCGCATAACCATACCCTGGCCAGGGGTTCTCCAGGCCTCCCAATTCGGCGTCCTTCTGCTGGTTCCAAGGTGCGCCCCGGTGAGGACGTTCCTAACGGGGAGGGGGTTACTTGATCCGCCATCCACCCCCGCTGGGGGTGTCGATTGGATTGGCCATGTCCCTTGCGTCGTACAGCATGTGGGGCCATACCTCCTCTGGCACTGGTGCTGGGCGGAAGAACTTCTTCTCGACCTCTGGTGGCGCTTGAAGGGTGGAGTTCCCCCCACTGTAGGCGGGCGGGCCCGGATGGTTCTGACTGTGAGCGTGTGCAGATCTCTTGAAGTGGGACAGTAACGGAATATGGTCGCGGTTCCTGGCTAGTTACCCCTTAGCCGGCTTCTGCCCAGTTCGTCAACCTCTGGTGAAGATTCAGGCCAATGGATCGGGATGGCCCTTTCGAACATAATGCAGTAGAAAAGGGGCCGCCAACTGCCGGGCTCAGGAATCGGAGCGGCTTCTGGGCGAGAAGGGAGTTCGTTTATCTGTAGGCTCTTGGTAAACGGAGAACGGTTCTCCGAGCTGTCGGATCTTCGCGAGGTGCTGGATCCCTCTATGTCTTCCGAGGAATCCGGCGCGGTTTCATGGGCCCCTTGAGAGATCCTTTGCGAGGTTCCTTCTGGCTTGATCGGCTAAGGAAAGGCGGTACGAGGAGGAAGGCGCGTGAATAAGACGGTTTGAACGCTGGCGAGTTCATGGCCCGATGGTGTCCATGGAAACACCCAATCTTCGGGCAAGTTCGGTGGTTCAGGTTCCCTGACTGGACCGAGAAGTGCATCCCATGCGGACGGCGCTGGGCCGTGGTGGACTCCTACTGCGTCCGTGGCTGCGTTTGGGTCGGACAGCTGTCCTGAAGATCACGCTTAACCGGCTGTCACGGTCGGCCCGGCGGTCGCAGTCGTAACTGTCTTTGCGGCTCCGGCGGTCACGGCTCAAGGAGCAGCTCCTCTGGTAATCCGGGCGGTAGCTGCTGTTACCACAGCTCCGAGAACGGCTGATGCGGTGATCCACCTGGTGATCTTGGCTGCGAGAGCGGCTCTTTTGGTGATTTCCGGCGGCGGTCCCGGCTTTCCGAGCGGCTCTTACGGTGATCCCGGCGGCGTCCGGCTACCGGAACGGCTCGTTGCGGTGATGGAACGGCTTTCCGGAAACGGCTCTTGCGGTTGATCACGGCGGCGGTCAACGGCTCCCGGAACGGCTCGTGCGGTGATCCTTGCGGTGACATCGGTCCCGGAGGGGTCTTGCGGTGATCTTTGCGGTGAATCTCGGCTCCGGGAGCGGCTCTTGCGGTTGATCCTTTTGAGCAGGCGGTGGCCACGGCTCCCACGATACGGCCTTCGCGGTGACCCGTTCTATACCGAAGGTGGGAGCGGGGTAATCGGCAGGCCGGGTGTACGGTGATCCGGCGGTGGAGAGGCGGTAGCTCGGGGCTGGTCGGAGAGACGGTGAGCCAGTAAGAACTTCGGGGAAGCTCGGCACAGATGCGGGCTCCCGCGGGCGGCTATGCTACTACGGATCTGGGTGTGGCCTTTCTGTGCGGCTGCGACCCGTTTATTTTATGTCCCGAGAATTCCGGCTTGATCGGCGCTTGCGGGGTTGGTGTGATTGATACCGTAGGAACCACGGCGATTGATCCTGGGGGGTTGTCTACGGTGACCCGAGACTCTAGCTGATCCATCCGTTGAGTGATGGATGCCATTGCCTCCTGCAGCGCTCGCCGGAAGAACTCCGCTGAAAACTGCGGCTGGTCTGTACCAGGACGGTCTGGCCGGGTACAGGTGATGTTGCCAGATTCTCCTTCTGCTGTTATTTGTCCGGCAGCTTGGGTTGGACGGTCTTTCTAGGTCTCCCCACTGCTCCGGTGTCCAGTCTTCGTCCAATTCGCATGGTTGATCCCGGTGGCACGGGCGGTGAATAATGCACGGTCGGATGCGGGTTCCGCAGGCGACAAGAAGTGTCCACATGTTGAACATTGTCTGGGTTTTGCCTTGGGCCCCTTCTTGTTCCCGGTTCGGGTACGAATCCAGTCTTATAGGAGGAGACGAAAAAGAGAAAATCGGTGTTAGGAGCTTTAAGGGAAACCATAACGAGGACATTCTTCTAAGTACAATTATCCTAGCATACAATTGAGGTCCATCCTAGCCAAAAACCACCGAGTTGAACGGTAATGCCCCTCAAAACGTAAAAAATCCCGCTGGAGCCTAACTCCCATCGAAAAGCAGTACTTCCGGTTTTCGGGGTAGTTGGAATAGGGGATGAAATTTGTTATATCGAAACCGCGATGTTTAGTTCGGAACAAAATGAGGGGTTAAGCGGTTAAAATTAATCGGTTGGCAAAAATTCAAATGGCCGCCGGAAGAAGTGTTCCCGGACTAAAATCCCCCATAACGGTAAGGATGGCCGTTTGACAACGGAAGGAAAAAACCGAAGAAAAACGCAAGTTGAGTCCTAAATCCCATAGAAAAGCACGTAATTCGGTTGCGGTGTTGTCCATGTTGAAATATGGAACGAAACTTGCCGTATCGCACGCCGATGTTTAGTGCGGAACCAAATGAGTCTACGCGGTGTAAAAAATTCCACCGGTAAAATATCCAAAATGGCCGCTAAAAAAAGAGTCACCAGTCTACGTATTCCCGTGAACGGTAAGGGCGGCCGTTAAAACGTAGTGGGGGCCCCGAAGACGGGAAGACCAATAAACTGACCCGCATACCCGTAAGTCCACGGGGGCAGCGGTGGGGGCTCAAAAAACGCCCAACTGCCCCGGTGCACATGAAGCAGATGGCCGAACCATTTGATTTCCGATGCAAACACCGTTGAGTATGACCCTTTCGGCCCAGCTGGCCGACTAACCTTTAATGGCGTCGTTACGGTACCTTACCGGTTCGGATAGCGGGTGTGAAGATGTGTATTTCGCCGAAAAACAGAAAAGAGCCGATGAATGAAAAAGCGAGATAAAATATTCAGGAACCATCTAGCACACTAAGCTCCCCAACTCACGCGATGATGAATGATGGGGAAATTACTCGAAGGGGGCTGCCCGAGGCAGGGACACTTGTTAATACATTGTGTGAACTAGCCGGCCATCTTTTTGCGGACGTACAACACACTGAACGGACGCAGTTTTGCAACACATTGGGATTGCTGAAGCAGGCAAACCGAACCAAAATGTCAGAAAAATGCGTAGACAGTTCATTATGGTAGATAGGTGGAGTAAAAACTTAAATCGTGAAAAATGCCAACTCTCAAGGACACATAAGAGAACACAAAACTTGCTTATGAGCGTAGCAAAATGAGAAGGTCCGGTGTTGCTAATCATTGCCCCTGACGTGGTGCGCAATCAGGGGTTGCCAAATTTTACGTGGGGTATCGTAGGGATATGCTAAATTGAGCGTAGGAAAATGAAAAGGCATTAAGGCACTATTCAGTGATTTTTTAATCGAAAATCGAAAAAATATCAAAATTAAGATTTTTGCATGTCTGTGACAGTATAAGTATCCTAACATACCCGTGCAAATGATACGACAAAATGCAACCTAACAAGGACAAAATAGGATGTTTTAGTCATTAGTGTCCGTTCGGACCACTTACTACGACACGTTAATTGAATGGAGATTCGTATCTTTGAATTTTTTTTTTTTTTTTTTTTTTTTTTTTTTAAGATTTTTTAGTTTTTGAAAAGGTAACATATGAGAATTCTACAGGCTTATTCTTCACTTTAAGCTATTCTGCAAATTTCAATACTTCGACTCTTCGGATAACTACTGATAGTGTCTTAAGCAGGCTGGGAATGGGAACGGGAACTGTATGGACGTGGTGTTAGGTGATCGTAGTTGCTATGACAAGTTGTGGCGTATTTAACAGATTTGTGGTGCACAGTTCTAATTAGTTGTTATTAATAGGAACGTGTTTGTGCGGTTTGTTGAGTGGCAAAACAGCATCTTCCAACTCGCTTGTTTCTATTTGGTAATCAGTGAAAAATAAGCGTGTGTTTGTTAGTTCCATTCGGGAAACCCGGGAAACTGTCCAGAGGCCTTGGCTTCACAAAGCTGACTGGGGGGGGGGGGGAGATTTTGCTCATCACTGCCCCCACTCCTGGCTTGATTACTGTGATATGCCCCTGCTGATTAAAAGCGATTCTATTCTGACTCCATGCAATTTTTTCAACTGAGGCCAGTGCAACTGTTTAATCCCAACTCTGTTATATACAGCCATTCTGAAGAAGAAATATTTAAATGAAACCATAATACTAGGGTTGACAATCAGAAAGCCATAACTCAAAAAATACTGTTTTGTTTTGAGAAATGTGATGTTTAATATTCTATATTACTAAAAAAACCAACTTTGGGGGGTTTGGTTGGGGTTTGGTCCGGCTAAGCGTTTCGCCGTCCTTTAACATACGGGTATGAATTTTGGTTTGGGAGAGAGCTCGGAAGTACGAGGTTTGTTGTCATGTTTTCGAGGGGTTCATTTGGGGGTCAAAGGTCATCCAGGGGTCATTATTGGGTAACTGAGCATGCTTTGACATATGGATATGAGTTTGGTGTGGTGGTGGAGTTTCACCGTACGGTTAGTGGTACGTTTTCGAGGGGTCATTTGGGGAGTCAAAGGTCATCCAGGGGTTCATTATTGGGTTAACTTGGCCGGCGTTGACGTATGGATGCGAGTTTTGTTTGTGTGGTACAGTTTCGCCATACGAGTTAGTGGTCACGTTTTGGAAGGGTCATTGGGGGTCAAAGGTCTCCAAGGGTCATTAATGGGTAACTTGGCTGTGCTTTGTGACGAAGGGAATGAGTTTTGGTTGTTGTGGTTGTGGGGTAGAGTTTCGATGTACGAGTGAGTGGTCACGGTTTCGAGGGGTCATTTGGGGGTCAAAGGTTTCATCCAGGGGTCATGATTGGGTAACTGGGCGTTTGCTTGATGTATGAATAGTTTTAGTTTGGTATGGTGCGAGAGTGCGCTGTACGGTTTAGTGGTCCATGTTTCGAGAGGTCTTTGGGGCAAGGCATCCAGGCGGTCATATTGGGTAACTGAGCGTGCTTTGAGTATGGGATATGAGTTGTGTGTTTGGGTGGTGGAGAGTTCGCCGTACGAGTTAGTGGTCCCATTTTCGGGGTCATTTGGGGTTTCAACGGTCATCCAGGGGTCATTATTGGGTAATTGGCCGTTGCTTTGATGTAGGGATATGATGTGGTATGGTGGTAGATGAGTTTCGCTGTACGAGGTGAGTGGTCACATTTTCGAGGGGTTTTGGGTGGTCAAAGGTCAAAGGGGTCATTATGGGTTAACTTGGACGTGCTTTGACGTATGGATATGAGTTTTGGTGTTGTTGGTGGTAGAGTTTCGCCATACGAGTTAGTGGTCACGTTTTGAAGGTTCATTTGGGGGTCAAGGTCATCCAAGGGTCATTATGGGTAACTTGGCGGTGCTTTGAGTGATGGATTGAGTTTGGGTGTGGTGGGGGAGTTTCGCTGTACGAGATTAGTGGTCACGTTTTCGAGGGTCATCAGGGGCAAAGGTCATCCAGGGGTAATTGGTAACTTGGCGTGCTTTGGACGTCTGGAGGATATGAGTTTGGTATTATATGGTGGTAGATCTTTGCCGTCCGAAGTTTTAGTTTTGTGGGCATGATGCGATGGGTCATTTGGGGGTCAAAGGTCATCCAGGGGTTATTATTCGGGTAACTTGGCCATGCTCAATGACTGCTTAAATGTCCAACTGCTAATTAGGTCGAACACAGTTGCCTTCTGAAACATTCCAATATACGATCTAGCGGGTATTACTCAGCTGCGGGGCCGCGCGCCAGTGCGGGCTCACCGCTAGTTCTTACTAAGCAAATTATTCATTACTCAAAATGTAACCATCTCATAAAGCTCATATATTGTACTGTAAGCAAACATATAACTTTAGTAAACAAAAGAACAATTTTAATTATGCACAGCAGCAGAATTAAAGAAATTCTTTAATATGTTCTTTTACAGTGCTGAGTTCGGCCTTATGATGGTAAATGTGAAAACGGTAATCTGTGAGTTACATCTTCAATCATGCCTATGATTGACACATTATTTCAATCAGATGTTTAAGCATGTCATCCCTTTGGAATGTTTAAAAGAAATCATCAATTTAAGTGGAATAAGGAGCTAAAAAGCTGTTGAAATTCTGGCAATTGTGCAAGCTATGAAGCCTCAACTCATTGTTTGGCCAAATACAGTTACCATCAAAAGGTCGTAACTCAGAGTTAAGGCTTTCTGTTAGTAAACAAAGTGTGCACCTTTGAGATGTGGTGAAGTGTTATTTTGCTTTATAGGCAATAGGAAGTAGACTTGAGTTAAGGCTTCATGGTTTTCAGAATCTGTAGGTGTTACCGATTTTTTTGGTACCAAAACCTCAAAATCACCAAAAAGTGGGTTACGTCCTTCTGTTTGTCAACCCTCGATATACAGTAGGGTAGTTATCTAGTAGTGAACATTGACCCAAGTTCGAAAATATTCTTGAATGTCAGATGACAAATATTTGAAAAATAGCTAGGATAACTGTGCAGTTATGAATATCTGTTTTGTAAAGAGCAATGATCAAGCTTTAATATACTTTTTTTCCACTCGAACTGTTGTTCTACTACAAAAGTTATTCAAAGTGGTCAAAGATTAACACGACTAGAAGATTTGTTATCTGTATACATGTATCAAAACTACATTATAAGCACTTATGCAAATAAGGTACTTAATATGCACATTTTGGTGACTTCCTTCAAAAAGCCAGGTCTGGATACGCCGATGCCACTATTATCCACATGCCATGTATCATATTATACAAATAATGAATGTTTATGAGTGCAATGGTAAGAATATTTCATGAGTTGAAAGATGAAATGTTCCATTCAACGAGGCGTTAGCCGAGTTGAATGGAACATTTCAACTTTCAACTCATGAAAAGCCACTTCGATCTGAGCACCCACACAACACAATATTCGATCTGAGCACCCACACAACACAATATTTTTCTCCTTCCACTTTCCTTATCACTTCTCCTTCCCCTTTTCTTATCTCTTTTCCCTTCTCTTTCCTCCTTTCTTATCTCTTTTCCCTTCTCCTTCCCCTTTTCTTCTCTCTTTTCCCTTCTCCTTCCTTTTCCTTCTCTTTCTCCCTCTTCTTCCCCTTCTTCTCCCCTTCTCGTCCCCATTTTTTAGCTTCTCCGTCCCCATTTTAGTTGTCCGGGGGGGCAGTCTACCGCCCATGCCCCCCCCAAGCTGGTTACACCACTGCCTGGGCTGTCATACTCATCACTGCTCATGGCTGTGCCGCTGTCAAGTAGCAAGTCATGACCCAGGGCCTAGCTCTGGAGGCTAGGCCTAAATGTTGACTTTAATTTACCTTCTACTATATTCACTGCATTAAACTTGGTCTGAAGAAACCTCCATGGCCGGGAATTCCACGTAGATCCTACTGAAAACATAACTTTACCGGCAAAAACAACAAGATCGTGCGTCCATTGTTCACTCACACGAAGACCGCAAGTTCTGAGGACTCGCTGCTGCACCGCAATCAGCGCTGATCATAATAGCCTCATAGTCGCGGCAAAGTTCCATATAGGTGCGTGCATTAGGTGACCCGCGTTTTGTGAAGACGCACGAGGCATGCAATGGAACAAAACGAATGGAGCAAAAATGCGCGCCAAATGGAACATAAATGCACAGTATGTGACGTAAGCATGCAATATATCATTTATTTAATAACATGTGACCGAGAATCCTCCTATTAAATGACAAGGATCTATTTAGGTGTTATATAAAAATCTGTTGCTGCATTCTGAATGGTTTAGCTTTTTGGTTGACGAGACACATGCATCCATCCATAAACACATGTGCATCCATCCAGATGGAATAATAATGGGAAAATAAGTAGTCCTTCCAGCTATACCTGGCAGCCAAGATTTAAAGCTTGATCATTCCTCGATATGGAACAGTTTAACAATACCTTGCTTTTTCAAACATCTGACTGTGAAGAATATTACGGGACTTTCTCTTGAGGTAGTTCTTTCATTTATGAATCGCTTCTATTGCATTGGCTCTTGATGCTTACTTAAAGGGACACTGGCCCATTTTGCATATTAGTACAGTTTGTTATGTTTTCCCGTGGGATTTTTGTGCCAAAATTGATTTTATTACCTTACTTTGTCAATTTTGGGGTGCTGATTTCAAAAATCTTAGGTGCCATTTTTTTCAACCACGCCTTCAGACGCCATTTTGGATTTCAAAATGTCCTGCCAGTTTTTTCGTTTTGTTTGTCCTATAATCTCGGCTTAGGAGCAACTTAGAGGAGTAAAATTGGTGGCAATACCCATGTTTGTGATACCAGGGATTCCATTGAAAGCATCGTCTTACTTGTAACTGATTTGGTTTGGCTGCCATCTTGAATTTCAAAATAGCCGCCATTTTAAATTATGTTATGTCCTATATCTTGGCGTGTGAGCAACGTGGAAGAGTACGGCGGTCCGGTAAGTACGTATATCCTGTTTCTAAAATTGAAAAAAAAAAGTTGGCGCAGCGTTTGAAATTCTCAAGACTGGAATAATACCGAAAGGCGTTGTGGGAAAAAGGGATGCGGCCCGTAGCGATTGCGTGTTAACTTTTCTGTGTTTGCGAGCACCGAAGTACCCGACAAAAACGTTCAATTTTCTCGCTAGGTTCTATAGGTTCAGACCCAATTACGATACATATCCAAAACAAAACATAGTAACGGACCCTCTGATGCAAATATCTCCATAGAACCCCTTCGTTTTCCAGAGATATTTGAGATTTAGTTTCATTTGCATGCATTCGCTATGACGGACTGATAACGTTAATCTCTCGCGCAGTACTAATTTAGCTAATATCTTTCGAAGTCTGTAACACAGACTACACACTTTCGGACCGCCGTAGTGGAAGAGTAAAACTGGTGGCAATACCCATGTTTGTGATACTTGGGATTCCATTAACAGCACTGGCTTACTTGTATCTAATTTAGCTTTGACGCCATCTTGGATTTCAAAATGGCGGCCATATCTAATACACTTGTTTTTAAAATCTCAGCATACCAGTAATAAAGCAGTCTAAAATGCTAGCATTGCATGTACTATGATGATAATTCCAAATCACTGCATGCCTATTATTTCAAACTCAGCCACCATGGAAGATTTCAAAATGGCCGCCACTAGACAATTTTTATGTTTTCATTAATAATGTAATGTCAATGAAATGTAACCCAAATATCAGTATATAAATTACAGATTCTACTATTTTTAAACACTATCCTTGAAATATACCTGACTTTGATCTTGGATTGTCTTTTCAGTACATGAAGATTATTTTCACCATACTGCTTTATTTCGGAAACTTTATTTGAGGTGTTGGCATTAATTAATAATATACTTCCCGCCTAAAAAATCTGAACGATGTTGAAATGGCCATCAACGTGCTCAAACTTGCTTTCAAATGAACGCGCCAAGCCAGCTGGATAAATCTCTCAAACTTCCACATCATGCTTCGTTATCAATGCATTACGGACACAGGTCAATAAGCAAACACATTACGCGAACAACGCTCCTGGCATTATTATTATAATTCACCTACATACCTTTTTAATACAGTAATTTATATCGTTCGGATTTTTTAGGCGGGGAGTATATTTTGTGAAGCAAAAAAGTTAATACTCTCATGTTATTCACCTTTTTAGAGACAAAAACTTTTATCATGCAAACTTGACTAAAATGTAAAGAGGATTCATTCCATCACAAGAAAAAAAAATTGCTATTGAAATTCCATTAGAGGCTTACATGACTACATGAGTTACCCAGTACCTCAGGATAGAACTTAAAGACACTATCAGTGATTTGCTAAATCAGCAAATTGAAAAAATCATCTAAAATCAGATTTTTGTATGTATGTAACAAGTACAGGTATCCTAACATACCCTGCAAATGATAAGACCAGAAGCAACCTAATAAGGACAGAATCGGAGATTTTAGTCATTACTGTCCGTTCGGACACTTACTACAACACGTAATTGAATGGAGAATCGTATCTTGGAACACTGCCGTTTTCTTCCTTTTCTGTCAATTTTACAGCTGGAAAAGGTAACTTCAGAGAATTCTATAGATTTATCCTTCACTTTGAAGCTATTCCTGCAAATTTCAAATATTTTTCAAATCACTGATAGTGTCTTTAAGTTCTTCAGGGCATGTGTATAGAGTATGGAGCTGAGACTTGGACCATTACCCAAAAGCTTGAGGACAGGATCAATGGCTGTTATATACAACTTCTTAGAAGAGTACTTAACATCAGCTGGAGAGATCATATTTTATCCACCTACTCTTAGATATGCCAGCAATTTTTCCTCCCCAATCAGTACCTCTAAAAGCGTACCTAGTAGACCTATATTTTTTCGCTTCCAAATGCTGCACACCTTGCACGTATGTCAATTGTGTGCTTCGCTTTTCCCTGATAAAGTGAAGCTCGCCTGGAAGGCTGTTGGTTGAACACAAATCCATGAGGTAAATGAAGACATCCGTGTCTGGCGAATATACATCTATATCCCTGATGTTTCCGTCAGTCTTGGACGCATCGAGTACATGCATTGGGATCAAGGTACCTGCCTCCTCGTGTGAGTGCTCATCAATATTGGAGCCATACATATGTTGGAATACGTTGAGGATGCCAACTAAGCTCTTGCTGCTATCTTCATATTCATGGAGTAGAGCTTTCCCCACGTAATCTGTCAGTTGAGACTTTGTTGCAATATGAGTCAGCAGGGTTTTCAGTGGCACTAATTTGATATTAGTCGAAACTCTGAAGTCAAACTTGACCGGATCAATGCCAGCAGACCTTTTGCCATGTGTCTGAGCTTTAAGTGAGTTATCAATATATAGCTGTCGAAGATATCACTTCCTTCATCATACCCAGATACAATCTTATGGATGCTTCGAACAAAGATATGTTGGCAAAATAAGAGCAGTGTACCATTGTTGGACCTTTATTGATAACTCGAACCATAATGCACAAATTGTATTGGATCTCCAACCCGCTTGATGTATCAGCCGGTGTTAAAGAGACACTGGCACATTTGAAAAATAGTGCGCCCTCAAGATTTTTCAAAATGAGTAAGCCTAAGACAGTTTCTTTGTGTGTAAATCAATTGATTTTGAAAACAAACCACTCCATAGTGGTTTTATTCCAATGCCTTAGGTTGCACAACTGAAACAAATGAAAGTACACATTAGAATTGTGTATATTTCCCTTTAAACCCTTCCACCTGGAGCCAACTCCTCATGGGCTGAATGGCGATGACTCAACAGATTGAGAACCAGAATCGGCCAATCTAAGGTTTCCTTGGAGAAGTGGGCTACCTGGAAGCAGATCAGGACAATTCTTGTGCACAGACAATGGAACATCTCTTGGTCTGCCCACTGTTGGAGCAGCAAAGCACAGACAAGGACCTTGCAGAATTCATTGAAGCAGCCAGACATTGTACCCATCTCTGGCTGGATTATATTTGAGAACCACTATGTTTGGACATGGCAAGAAGAACCACCCTTGACTGATCCATGATCACCTTATTTATCTCATCATTGCCTCTAAGGTCTAAGGTCTCAATTTACTAGTTGTAAGTAAATTCACTACTAAAACAAAGACCTTTGAGTGAAAATGAAAGGAAAAGGGCCTGGAAATGACCCATGGAAATGAACCAAGTTGATTTTGACAAACTAAGCATCTAACATGGTTAATAAGGTTTTTCTTTAATATCCATGGTTAATATTCATTAGTCTATATTAGGAATTTTAGATTTTGCTGAAATCCCTTTGAACAAAAAAAACACACAAACAATAAACAATGCATCACTAAGAAAAATATTTAACACCATCCAAACTGTTTTTATTCACTTAAAAAAATCTCAAACGTCCAACAAGCAATGAAATATTAATCTTCAAAATTAAAACAGCAATTAACATCCCTCTGCATAGAGTTTACATTTAACATCAATAAATAGGCCCGAGTTCAATCCATCAATTTCATTGCTTGTAAGATTGCACTTAATGTTATACATCATCTATCTTTATTCTCACAGTATAAATACAATGCTTTTGTTACTAACTCTGCCGCTTTAATTGTTGTACAGTTTACATCTAATTAAAATTATGACTCATACTACAATTTGTTGACTGGCATTTGATCCCATTATTCGGTTGATTATTTTTACAATCGCAATTCATTAATAGGTTATACTTGCATATATACCCAGTGCACACCATAAACACACAAAAAACTCTTACCCTGCTCAAACACAAACACACACATACACCAATAAGCTCATATGTATATGATAATATTGATGGTTAACCATTCAAACAGCAGTTTTAATTCAGTATCTTGGGAAAGAAATGGATTTGAAGCTGAAATTTATGCAGGCTTCATCTGATATCAAAATTGACACTACTTCCGAGTAAATCAGGGCTCCCCAAAGATGATCCGAACAAGCACCTTTAAATATGGGGGAAATACCACTGTGGAACTTTTGCCTACTCCCCAACATTAACTGTTTTTGTCATTCAGCTTCTTCTTCTTGCATAATAACAATAATATTGGATGGATTTTTTCAGTTGCTACCAGAAAATATCACCTTGCCAAGAATATTGGGCAAGTCAGAGAGTCAGAGACCCAATATTTGCTGTCCCACTGCAGCTAATGCATAGTGCACTTGGGTCAACCTCCTTAGAGGGAACCTCCACAGAAAATGTGTGTAAACAAAACAACATGCCTGTGCTATGCCATCGAGCACTAAGAAATTTTAACACATATTCATGTAGGAGGTCCTAAATAAAAGGCATACGAATAGTTTATATCCTTAGCGCTTGACTGCTTCAAAGAATACAATGAAAAAATACATCGGTCCTCGGACCGCTTGTGGCGCCTGCTGTCGCGGTTTGTGAATGATAGGCCTAACACGACCTTTGACATTGATATGTGACCTTTGACCTCATAAACAAATAAGGGTGTGCATGTAAAACTCCATAAACCAAGTTTGATTCCAATTCAATTTTACATTTTCAGCCTATTTTACAACTTGACCTCACATGACCTTTGACCTTGGTATGTGACCTTGACCTCATCAACAAATGAGGGATCCCATTTTGCACCTATGATTCAAGTTGGTTCCAATTGAACTTCATCTTTCCAAATAAGGTCAATTTTACATTTTCAGCCTATTTTACAACTTGACCTCACATGACCTTTGACCTTGATATGTGACCTTTGACCTCATAAACAAATGAGGGATCCCATGTTGCACCTATGATTAAAGTTTGGTTCCAATTGAACTTCCAACTTTTCAAATGGGGTCAATTTTACATTTTCAGCTTATCTTGCAAATTGACCTCACATGACCTTTGACCTTGGTATGTGACCTTTTGACCTTGGTATGTGACCTTTGACCTCGGTATGTGACCTTTGACCTCATCAACAAATGGGGGATGCCATGTTGCACCTGTGAGCCAAGTTTGGTTTAAATCCCTCAAGGTATGTGGATATTACAGGCAAACGTTAACCCTTTTTCATGACAACAGACATCAACACCAACAACGGACATCACAGACACAGTGGACATGAGTTATCCCTATGTGTCTTCCTGCCTACAGCAGGCGACACAAAAATCATCCAATGGAAAGATATTGCATATCAAACCACCAACATTTAGCCAAATATACTGCAAGTAAACTTGTGTCATCACCCTGGCAAGATGGCAAGTCACATGGAATGACCTCTGATGACCTTTGACCTTGTCCCATGACCTTTGACAATCATCCACACATATGAACCCCTATTGCACCTTAACCCCCCATTCTGGTTTAAATGGGACTTAAACTTTGTTGGAAGGAGCCGTGAAAAACAAAAACCTACCCAAACTGGTAGACACACACCCATACACATACATAAACATACATACATGCTCACTATTGCAAAATCCCCTCTGCTTTTCAGCCACGGATATAATAAAATTACTATGGCAGGTAGGTCATTGCCATTTTTGTGTACAGATTTTGGCATAATTATTTTTATATGGTGTCCATCCATTCTAGAAAATAAATGCAAACGTTGTCGCATTATGGTAAGGTCTTCATAGCTGCAGTACTCTGTCAAGATATATGGAATACACTGAACTGACCGGACATTGTCTTTTTTAGTACTAAAACTCTAACATCCCTTTCAGTCATTGCTTGTCTTGGGCCACTCACTTAACCCATCCATTCTCATCTTATACATTCATGCTACTATCCACAGTTTAATTTGTTTTTCATCACAATATTGGGGAGGTTCTTGGAATGTCTTAACTACTTCATCTGGCAAACACTTCATTGCACTCCATTTTCTTTTCTTCTTTGGTTCCTTCCTTCACACTTTGGATCTGCTTTCCCCTTTTCTCCAGTAGCATAGCTCCGTTCAGCACTTGCGGCATCCCCTCCAGCGTTCCTGGTGAAGACTTGCCTTCTTGTGGTCGTGGTGGAGGAACTGGTTCATCTATGCCCAGGGCTTTGAGTACATCTGCAAGAGAGCTACCTGTCTCCTGGAGATTCTTGTTTGAAGTCGAGAAACACTTTCTCCTCCTGTGGGTGATAACATACAAGAAGGTACATATCAATGAAATAAAATCTAGATGGCTACGGTGGATTTTGTTGATCAAATTGCTGGGATAAAGAATGAATTTTCCAGTGCGTTCCGATTTAACCTTTATATACTTCAAATATGAATCGCTCTCTTCGTCCATGCAAATAGCGGCCCCCGCGGAATGTGGAGGTATTGCCCACTATAATACGCAATGAGACTAATCATGTTTACGAAAAATTCTGTTGTGAAATCGAATCCTGTTTTGCGAAGTGAACAGTGCCATATCTGCAGTACAAAGCACCTTTTCATGTGAAGTTGAATCTCCAGCATGTAGAAGAATATCACATATAACAAAAAACATGTGGCAATGCATTGGAATTTCTGCAAAAAGGTGAATTTTCACGTAACCAAGGTCCTGCCTAATTGTTGCATGCCTTCAAGTAACCGTCCTCTTAAATTTTTACACGTAAAAACCCGAAAGTCCGTCTATTTCCCCCACTCCCGTTGTTGAATTGATGTAAGCCTGGTTTCCCAATGCCTAACAATGGCTATGATATAATACCAAAAGAAGTTGATGAGAATCTCGATGTGCCGCCTTGGTCTATACTGCATTTTTTGTGTGGTCCCTGCTGGTAAACTCTATACTAAAGTCCACCTTACTTCAATTCGTTGTCTTAAGGATGGTTTCCTCCTCGCCCATACATTATTTTTTTTTTCTTTTTTCTTCTCATCCAACATTCAGGTCTATCTGCACTTTCTTTCTTGTCAATAATTTACATCGCTTGGCTTTTTAACCATGCTTGTTTCTTCCAAATCACTTGCACTTTAACTTTTGTCTATGCCCTTCTTGTTTTTCCTTAAAGGTCCCAGGAAAGGAGATAATAAACCTACATACCAAATCGTTTATGGGACATTCCATACCAAAGAAACAGGTCAGAAAAATTAGTGAAACTATTGATTTTTCAGTCTTGTCATGAATTGATTACGCCACGAAGTCAACCTGGAATTTTCTATTACTCCTGAAAAAATCATATGTTCACTAATGATGTCATCACAAACCAATCCACATATTGAATGCTTTCTCTTCCCTCCTTTTAGACTTGAACACAACCACATCAATGTCTTTTGCCTTTCTGGACCTTAACCTTTTCAACTGTTTGTGTCTAATGGGGGAGCTTTGGGACAAGGTTTCTGCTTTGTCATTCTCAACAATAGGAATTTCATGACATGGTTCAGAACACTGGGATGTAATTATCCTCTTTTAAACCTTTTGCTCACAATCAATGTGCCACCAGTCTGAAAGCCATCTCCTTTCATGTTGACTTGAATACCCCATACTTTTGTAGATAGAACTGGAACAATGGAAAAAAACCTAAAATAGTTATTATTCTAGGTATGGGAGAGAACACATCATAGTTTTAATAAATTATTTATCTAAAACACAACTTTCATAATGATTTTTGTTTTTCACTTCAAAATAACAAACTTCACTTTCAAATAACAAACTTTTTTGTCCCCCACTTCAACACTATTCTTCAGCATTTACGGCAAGTGTTTAGTTTTTCACGTGACACGTGAATGCCATGCTTATACATTGTGACATAAAGTTTGCATCCTTCAATGAGCTTCCTGGTCACATACAGGTCATGACTTAATACGTGGCTCCTGGGTTTCCTACCGGAAAAAATATTTTTTACCGAAATTCCATCCCACCATGACCATGATTGTACGAGTAGATATGGCCATCACTCCATGCACCAACCGTCGCGGTTTAGGTTTAGTGCGCCTCCTTTAACTACGCGCACATTTGTGGCGCAAAAAATACAAGGCAATCAAGGAGTGCTCGTGACTGGTAAAATTTATGTAGAGCAAATTGTTTTTCGCCACAGTTATGGACAGAAGAAAAATTACCGTAAGACACAAAACACCATAGACTATATATGCGCTATTTAATTTATCTACTTCGTTCGTGGACAGCGTTGGTTGAATTGTGGGATAGGATATTTCGGGTTTACCAAACTAATTTCGGTTAGGGAAACCCAGGAGGGACTCACGTATCGACGACCACAGGTTCAGTTTGCATATGACCACCCAAATGTTAAACTTCCCTAATTTGTGACTATTATTAATTTTGCCTGCAGATAGCCGTGTCACGCAAGTGTTGAATAAAACCCATGTGCACTGGGCTTGACTCAAACTGGCCAACTCAGTCATTAGTAACAAGCCCTCTTCTTACCAATTAAGCTAAACAAGCCAGGGTGGTAGAGAAGCGATAGATAATATCTATAGGTGTTACGTCCAAAATCTGGCCATTGCATTTCTAGCGGATTAGCATCAGAATGGTTTAATTTTATTGTTTTGAAATTTTAAACTGATTAGTTTTCTGTAGGATAGACAAGATGACTGATTAAATCTTTCCCAAGATGGCCAGCGCAGTGACAATTAAAGCTAAAAGCCAGGGTTGGTAGATGAAGGAAGTTCCATCTATAGGTGTTAGGTCTAAAAAGGGGGGGACACTTCCCACCACTTTGGAGATGGACACAATATGCAAGGAAGGGCTGTAAGACCCATTGTCAGCAACATGTGGCACCCAAAAAACCACATATATTCTAAATGTCACCAAAGGACCCCATATTTTTTGGAAAAATGTTAATACTGTCACCCAAGACCATTTTTTTTTTTTTTAAATTGGAAATTGTTTGCCCAACGGGTCTTATTTTTTTTCAAACAATGTGTAAAAATTTCACCAAAGACCACATTTATGGAAAAATTTAGCAAATTTGTCTCCCCGAAAACCCCTATTTTTGGGGCCAATTGGCTGTTTCTCACAAAAAGACCCAGTTTGTCTGTCCTCTGTAACCGAAGTCCATGGATTTGCCAGGGCACCAGCCTTAACTCAATATGCCATTTCATATGTGAGTGCCTCCCCCCAGTTTACTTCAACAGTATATAGCTAATTGGTCACATTTTTTTTTTTTAATTACTTTTTATCAGTTGTATCATAATTTCTATTTAGGATTTTATGAGTTGCAAGGTGTAGGTGAAATTTTGAAACAGGGATTTCAAGTACATCATATATTGTGTATATGTAGTGAGTTATAATGGACCAAACATAGTTCTTAAAGTTGCATTTGGTTTAAACGAAGAAATTAATCGCTGATTGATAATATATGAAACAGGCAGGATTTTGGTTTGTGTCTAACATTGATAAATTAAAATTTCACATATTTTGTTACCAAAGAAATAATTATAAGATAATCCTTTGCAGATGGGGATTATTTGATAGGAAACTTTACATCAGTGCAAAAATTAGGGGCATTCAATTTTTTTATGACCACATGTGAGAGTGCAATCTCCAAGTGCACCTTTAAGCAAGCCTCCTGTAAACAGGGGAAGGGGCAGTGGCGCAGATGCCCCCAAATTCCAAAAAATCCCCAAACCCTACAAAGAGTAAAAAAAATAAATTTGTGCGGTTTGTCGAAAAAAGAGTTAAAAATTTAGAGAAAAAAGTCCCACTGTTGAAAAATGTGCACGCAATTATTGGGAATAAGTCCCCTTTTTATTAAAAAAAAAATATCTAGGTAGCACGTGCTGGCATGTTGTGGGCCTGATATGGCATCATAACCTGTGAACCGTGACATGTGACCTTGACCTCAAACCAAATGAGGGGGTGTGTGTGTTTATATTCCATTAAACCAAGTTTGGTTCCAATTGAACTTCACTTTTCAATTGAGGTCAATTTTTACAACTTGACCTTACATGACCTTTGACCTTGGTAGATTTGACCTTTGACCTTATCAAAAAAATGAGGGATCCCACAATGACACTTATGGATCATTGTGGTTTTTAATGCATTGCTACAACACCAGGACCTATCTACTACATCAACGCAGGATTACATCACAACAGGACATCAACAAATGACAAACAAAAGTGGACAAAGTGCTCCCGTATAGTTTTCCGGCTTAAGGCAGGCGACACAACAACAAAAAAATCGCCCCCCCCCTCCTTAAAAAAATCCTGGTTACAGGCCTGCCTTTAAACAATGTTTTCTGATTTCTTCTACAACTTAACTGACCAGGCGGGCGGTTCCTATGGGACCCCTAAAAAATTTGTTTTCGCGTGGCCGCTTACGCACCGTGGGTTTTTCGCGGCCGAAATTTTTTGTAACTGTATGACTTTTAAATGCGCTCTTTTCATACCAAAAAATTTTTAAATCGGCATTAAACGTTTAATGAGTTCTTTTTTTAGTGGGGGTCCCATGGAACCCCCCTCCTGGGGCACTAACGGGAAGTCATTGAGGAATATTTTTAATTATCCAAGAACCAAAGCCCTATTTTTTGTGTGACTATGTTCAACATATAGAGTAAGTTTAAAACAATTCATTAGTAACATTAAAAAAATAACCCTTTATGGCTGAAAACAATACGAGTTCATCATGGAAGTTGCTCTTCACAGTTTACTGCTACAGTTATGGCAGAAAAATGACGGTATTTTGGAAACACCCGTTTTAAAAATACAGGATCCCCTAAAATGCAGGTTTTCTATTGTTACATTTATGTCATTTGGGTCTTCTAGAATAGATATCAACATAAATAGTTTTCAAAAAGTGTGATGTAAGGTCATTTGATGTTCCGTCTTTCTGTCCATTCGCATGTTTTGAAAACCATGTTTGCCCCCTAAGTTGCAGCCCGAATACAAATATACATTTATGGCTGATTTGGGATTGTCTTATGACCCTTCAATTGTGGTATCCAATTTATGCAAAAATCCTTTGGGAAAAGTGGTTCCTTAGTGTGGGGTCCCATGGGACCCCCCCCCCCCTTGGGCACCAACGGGAGTTGGGAGTGAAAAACACCTGGTTCACTTAAGTGTTAACACACACCTTGTTCGTGCATATCTAGACCTTCTTAGATTTTAAATAAGGTGCAGCGAGACAGCACACATAAAGCATATGTTCTACACGCTTGAAATCCTAAACTTTCCTGGTAGGTTTGCTTTTTCGTGTCTATATACAATTCTGAAAGACAAAATAAGATGAAAACAATTTGTAAGGCCGTGAGAATGTTTATAGTTGGCATAACATGCCTACCAAATATTTTGTAAAAAAGTAAAAAAGTGTACTAAAGAAGAGTATATGGCTAGATTTTTGTTATATGCGAACAAAAAAAATGTGTTTTACTGTTGTCTCTCTCTCTCTGCCCTCTTTTTTCTAAATTTAATTCATACTGAAGTACATGGATTAGTGCATCTCTGTCACAGTCCCGCGGTGCGGAATAGCACACCAATAAAGCGCAGAAAAAGGAATCGGGGGAGCCGCCCGCAGGGGCAATTCACATAATAACGACACATCCATAGACCAAGGCCCAGACCCACCACGCGCGCCCACTCTTCTCACCTCTCCCCTCCTCCTTCCCCACTCTCTACACTAGCATAAACAGATATAGATACTAGAAATTAAACAGCTACTCACCCCCATCCCAAAATTGTCCGGCTTGGAACTCTTCAAGTCCGAGAAAGTTCGTCCCCCCCCCCCCAAAAAGGCCAATCCCAACGAGAAGCACATTGTGCGTCTCAAAGTGGGGGCTTCAGAGTGCTCAACTCTTTCGACACCAAGCTACCTAGAAGAGGTCATCCAAATCTTACGCAGAGTGAATTAACACAGGTTGCTGCTCCCAGAATTGATGAGAATTTGGTCATCTGTATTTCAAAATAACAACAACAAAATTTTTTTTTCATGTTGTAATAGATCACTCAAATTTTGATTTTGACGGGCTACAAATTCCTGGTTTAGGCCGTTATCCATCCAGCCAAAAAAAAAAAAAAAAAACTGGGGCACAAAATGGGGTGAAATCACAGCAACATCAAGGACAGGCTTAATATATTAAGCCCCCGGACCAGAATTAAGCATACAAATGTAATTGGACCCCTTTTTCTTTTTGTTAGAAAATGACCCCCCCCCCCAACATGACCCACAAAGACAAATTGAAAGCAGGGGTGTTGATGGAGGCCCTGACAACAAGGAGGAAAGGGGGGGGAAAAGAGGGAAGGAAAAAGAGTTAGTGTTTGAAAAAAACGCCCCCAAAAAAACAGGCTGAAAATCAAAGAAAGCTAAAAAATTTTGGCACTAACACAAATTCAAAAAAATCCTGTAAACCGCCCAATGGCGCCAAGGTCGATGGTGGGTAGGTATATAGTTTCGACGGATGTGCCTTTTTCTCCCTATGAGCAGCTCTGGGGCATTGAATAATATGGCAAAATGTTTACTTTTTTGACATTTCCCCACCTCCTGTCAGACCCAGGGGAGGACCCTGGGGGATTGAATTACATGGTTAGTAGGTGCTTGTCCCCTCCTACAATATTATATTGTTATATTGTCAATATACCTAAGTTTGGCTACTCTTGCTCATCTAGAAAAGAAGATACATGTATGGCAAAATGTTGACTTTTTTGTGAAATGTTGACCTTTTTTACATTTCCCCACCCCCTGTCAGACCCCTCTTACAGTATACATAAGTTTGGTTACTCTAGCTCATCTGGAAAAAAGTTATGGCAAAATGTTTACCTTTTTTGTATCCAAACACACACACACACATCCATATCCAGACATTGCCATTTCATAAGCCAGATTTTGCTGCGCAATCCGTCCAATTGCTGCGCAATCTGTCCAATAAGAAATCCTCTTAGGCCAAGTAAAAGAATAAACCAGTTGATCGTCCCCGTCCGCTCTGATTTTTTTGTTATTTTTTATTTTAAAAAAAACACACCAAAAACAAGGCTAAAAAATGGGTAGCCACAATTTGCACACCCACTGCAGCCAGCACCCAGTTGAATTCAGCAGCCTTGACGGAATAAAGCGCACGTGATACTGTACTTTATTCCGTCAAGGCTGCTAAATTCAACTGGGTGCAGACTGCAGTGGGTGCGCAAATTGTGGCTACCCCTAAAAAGGAGAAAAACTAGGGGCAGTTTGCTTAACACGTGGACAGTATCATATAAAACCATATGGTGATCTAAATTGCACCTTAAGTTAATTAACTTCAACTGCACCATAAAGCTATCTTCAGATATATCACGGTGGCCTAGCCAGCTTAGACATGGCGGCCATCTTTGAAAATAAAAAAACAAATAATAAGGGCCTCCCTCACCAACTTTTTTCAAAAGTCCGGACGATCAACTGGTTTATTTCTTTACTTGGCATTATAAGAGGAAATTTCACACCCCTGTGAAAGGTTGTAATTCCATGTGGTGTCCCAAAAAGTGGTGCAAGCAGATAAACTCTAATTTCTCAAAACTGCTGAAGCTGTGAATTTCATTTTCATGGAAGATATTAATTATAACCTTTTGTATAAATTGTACAAATCCCATGACAATTCGCTTATGCAAACCCAACTTTCATCCGCATCAGAAAAAATGGTGAAGCCTTTTTTATTTTAAGTTTACAAGGAATAGAATCCCCTGGAGGTCCCTAAAATCACACGAAATTGACTGTGGTTGATTTATAACACAATTAGGCTTATCATCCATCAAAATTTCAGGATTGAAAACATATTAATTTAAGAAAATCGAAAATAAAAAAGTGTGGCCATATCCCAAAAAGTGAGGAGGGCGGGCTACGAGAATCTGATAATTTTTTTATGTGGCCTAACTAGAATTTCATGTGCACACTGCCTGGCTCATTTTACTACACCAGCAGGAGTATTGAGCTTGTACTTCCAGCATGTCCAGATCTGATCCAGTTATAACCTGCCAGCATGCGTCAACATTGGCACTCGCACTTTTGCAGCATGCATCAGCACTTACACTTTTGCAGCACACATCAGTGCCCACATGTTTGCAGCATGCATCAGCACTCACACTTCTGCAGCACGCATCAGCACTCACACTTCTGCAGCACGCATCAGCACTCACACTTTTGCAACACGCGTCATCACTCACACTTGCAGCACGCATCAGCACTCACTTTTGCTGCATACATCAGCACTCACACTTTTGCCTCATACATCCGCACTAACACTTTTGCAGCACACATCAGCACTCACACTTTTGCAGCACACTCAGCACTCACACTTTTGCAATCTCTTGGAGAGGTTAAAGCATACCGCGCATTTTTTGTGAAGTGTCCTCTTTTTCAACACAAAATTTAAGATTTTTGCACAGTTACCTTGGTAATTGTCTAGCAAACTATAGATCCGGTGAATGGTAAAATGCTCAAGTGGCATATTTGTCATAAAAGACGTGATTTTTATTGTTTTGTAAAAAAAATAAAAAAAATAAAAAACTTGCAAAAATTTCCCGGTAATACAATCCAAATTTCCCTCTAGGATGGCAAAATTTTCCTTCAAGATTTCAAATTTCGCATTCAATTCTATGTGTATTTTCTTTATTGTATAGGGTACAAAAAAATCCCTCCAAATAGCAAATTTCCTGGGAATAGTCATTCCCCAATTTTTTCCTAGCCAAGGGCAGAGTGTGTAAATGCTAACCAGGGGTGTCTATTTTTCCAGCAAATCAGAATATTACCGCTCCTTGCCACATTTTAATCGCCATTCTTCCCCCCAAAATTTAACAGGAGGAACGTTCCAATCACTAAGCATCAAATTCTTCTCCAAATGACCTTAGAGACAAAACCTATTTCCCACCTCAGGGACAAAACAGAAGAAGAGACCCCTGGTCAGTCCCATTGTTAAATCGTGCCACCATCTGACCTCATGAAAAGACCTCTAACTGACATGCCTGACACCAAAATAACTAGTTGTATTGAGCGTAGGCAGTACCTAGTGTTACTATTAGAAGGACATTTCCATTTTGGGCTCCAAAATTATCAAAATTTTGGAAAATTTGGGTGCTCTTCAAAATTTACTGTTGCTTTAATACCAATGCAGCATGTAACGTCAAATGTTCTGAGGGATTAATGCCGCATATTGAGCTCTGGCCTCTTTTTTCAACTCGTATAAATGCCTGACCAACACTCATCAGCAAAAAAAACCTTTTTTTGCCTTATTATCAATTTTTTAACAATTAAGTGCCAGTTGACAGTTAAACTTTAACAGGTTAGTGAGTACAACACTTAATGTATAGCTGAATTTCATGTACAAATATGATCCTCTGCTCACAAACACATAATTCAACTTATAGCTAGAGAGCAGTTTCAATCACAGTAACAAACAATAAATTTATGAAAGACATTAAAAAATAGAAAAAAAATGACCTTGGAACATAAAACATCTTTTTCCTGCAAAATGACAAATATGCAATACTATTTGTTGGTTTTGTTTGCACTCACATGCAAGGCTCATGATAGCTTGTTTAGTATAGAGTTTGCTACCCATTTTCTTCAAATGCCATTTGCTATTCAATTTTAAAGCTCACATGCAAAGAATTCTATATGATTTTATATTTATTTTCACATATTCCCACCCTTCCATGACCATATAACTCTATTAAAGTTAAAAACTGCTCTCAGCAAATTAATCCTCAAAACACTTACTTTTTTAAGTTAAAGTTGGTACTTTGGCCTATCTTTCACTGAAGTTACGAACAAATAGAAATTGGGCGCAGTGATAAGGAGTGTCATAGGAGTATCAGCTCGAACAAAAGACCCGGATGTGTAAGTAAACAATGCATTGGAATCGGGCAAAGGCATGCAAACCCTTCTCATTTTACACCACTATTATGATTTATATCTCTAAATTATATCAAATTTCCAGCACTTAATGAAAAGAGTACACACTCCAAATAAATATTACACAGGCCACAAAGTAAGTTAAACATCGTCGGTCGTGAGTTCAGCGATAGGTGAAGCTGTTTGACGCGCTACGATGTCGAAAGGTTTCTCTGGTGGCAAAAACTTCATGCATCTCTTTCCCAATCTCTTCGAGCTTTGGTCTAAAATCATCCTAATATATGTATAACTGACAGCAAAATGAATCAGGTACTAGTACATTTGGCAATTATTGGCTGATATAAATTATGTATGATCTCATTATAAAATCAGTTCTACAAATGGATAATTGGATCTTGGCCTACCCTTTTTCTGTCTACGTATCACCACAGTGGAGTAGCAGGCGAAGGCTTGAAGCATCTAGCGTGTAGCCCGCGGGGGCTTTTGTATACATAATACAGCGTGCTATCTATCCTCCCGCGTGCTATAGCAACGGTCTACCACACCTTTGAAAGACTGGGAGCTACCGCACACCGCAAGTAATATACTTTTACATAATATTTTAAACTTGTAAACAGTCTACTCTAAAGGCTGTTTAAAGCACGAAATAACGGGAACGTGACCAATATATCACACTCAGGCACAGTTGGCAGTGGTGTTTGTAACCCCCCCTTTTAATTTTTTAAACCCACCCTTTTTATGAAAACACCCTTTATATTGAAAAGTAATAACCCACCTTTTTCATAATTCATTGGAAATTCTACCGCGTCACCCACTGTTGTTTCAAATGTGGTGATAACTTTACAGAGTAAGATAATTGCCTTTTTTTTTTGATTGTCAAATTCAAATCCCCTTTGCCCACAAAAAATGCTTAGTTTGTCGTATTTAAGGGAACCTAACTTGTTAGATGTTTCATGAACCCTTTATTTTAATTGTCTAGATGCATCATAGCAATCATGATTGCGCAGTAAGTAATTTTCTTTTATTATCAGAACCTCACCCTTTTTATTTCTGACCTCACTCTTTTTAAAAACCAACAAAACCACCCTTTAGAGCAATAAAATCCATTAATCCCACCCTTTTAACCACTTTTTGGAATTTTGAAACCCACCCTTTCTAAAGCGTGGTTACCACAGTGCAGGCCCCGCTCAGGGCAGTCCTTCCTTTTTGGCTAACATCGCGAATCGGTAACAATGTCAGTGGTTGCACTGTGTCGCCGCACAAATATCGTTCCCAAAGTTCGATACACAAACCTCAGAAAAATCCAACCACCATCTATCTCTCGATGGATTTCCCAGCAAACCTGCTTAATTATTTACAACTTCATTTTGTTTACTGTGCTTTTTTCTGACGCTATTAAAAGTAGTTTTACGATTGCCGCGTCGGCATTGTGAAAATTCATCTATCCCTCTAATCTCGGCCACGTTCCCATCTCTCAGCAGGTCATATATGTCCACTAAACACACACTAGCTCACTATGTTTGGCATTAAATCATATTGGTCCCGTTTTTGCGAAGTATACGATGCTATAATGATGTATCCCTCTTTTTAAATTCATAATTAGGGCTATGATGATCTAATATTCTAAAATTTTTATTTGAAAGTACTTCAAATGCTTCGTATCCCATTTTCATGACAGTGGTAGCAGTTATCCCTAAATAAATCAGGATAGGACCTCGATCAGAGAATGGATGCGTACGGCACACTATCTGCATGCAATCTGTAGGCTTATAGTTCACCAGTCGTACGTGCGCTATTACGCTACTCATCCACCCGGCTTACGTCATGAATACGTTTATGCATAAATAATTATGTAAGCTTATCGAAAATGGTGGCGCTATCACTATAACTATCGAATTGTCTATTGGCATTTGTACACATGTCACCAGCTACCCGCCTGGTAGTCAAAATTTTTAAGCAAGCACCACCTGTCATGGTGTTATTTTCGCCTAAACATTAATACATATTTAATAGTATTCGCGCACAACATTCATAAATTGTGAACTTTATTTTTACTGCATTTTAACAAATAAATCACATCAAAATATGCACTTAATTTGTAACACAATGCCGTACATTAGAAATATAATTTTAAATGCTGCCAGACTGTACAACTTTGTTCAATTACGCTGGCAACACTACTACTAAATGGGTGATACTCCACACACGTCACGTCCGAGTTGCCAACTTTGATTTTCAAACTTGTTTTTTTGGGTGCTTTTCGTTTACTGTTGTTTTATCCCTGAAAACTTCTTCGAATAGTGCAAAACTATAAAAACTTGCATTATTTGTCTCCTCATATTGTTTAGCTTTAATTTAACATAAAACATGTGGTGGCTTGGCATGTGACCTTTAATTTGTTTAGCAATTTTTCCCTATATACGTTGTGCACTATCAACGTGATCAAAGCAAGAGCTGATGCAAAAATTGCTACCCAAATAAACATCATTAGCATGAGCCCTGCTGCCTGCTCACATGATGGCTGCGACATGGGGTATTTTCAAGAGTGTGTAGGCTCCAGATAATATTTCGGGGCAGTGACAGTGCTCTTTCAGGCCTACAGTTTCAAAATCCTGTTTTTTTGGCCCCTATCAGTCCATTTTTTGTCCAAACTCAAAATGCCCATTTTGTATCTAAATTGCTAGTTTAGGTCATACCAACACCTAAGTTACCCTTCTTTGTGAAAAACTATATAAGCATTTTAAGCAGTCGTGAAGAGCCATTTAATAGGACCATTTTGTTACTAATATCGGATCCCAACTTTTATTAGTAACAAATGCTAAAAATGTCATGTCTTGTTAAGCTTATCCACTCAGGTCTTTACTACACTTACAATAAACCATTTCCAATAAAACACGTTTGCATGGTTACTCTTTAAGATGTTAGTGCAATTTTTCCCTATACTTTGCACTAATCGACGGAATCAAAGCAATAGCTGTTGCAAAAAGTGCTACACAAATTAAAAAAAAAAAAAAAAAAATTTTTCCCTTAGCATGAGCTCATATAGCTGCACGTTACTCACATGTCTGGAATGGCATAAAGGAGCGATCATTTGTTAGTCATAATGTGGGTAGTCTCCCAGTAATGTAATCATGTCTTTCGGGCAAAATGGACGAGTGCTCTTTCATTCGGTACAGTTTCAAAATCCCTGTTTTTTGCCACTATCAGTCATTTTTTTGTCCAAACTCAAAATGCCCATTGTTTCTAAATTGCTAGTTTACTACAACACCTTATTACCCTTCACCTGTGTAAACACAGATCAGCAGTTTAAAGCAGTCTTGCAGACCATTTAATAGGACCAGTTGTTTTACTCATAGTCGGATCCCAACTTATCAATAAACAATGCAGAAACAAATGAAGAATATGCTGAAAATAAGGTCGGGGTACGAGTCGATTAGGTATCAGATCGTATAATCCAAAACACTCATAAGAGGCGTGGGAGATGTCGCTACAAGTATAAAAAGGTGACCAAGACTTACCAAAGTACAAAGCCATTTCCAATACAACACGGCCAAAAGAACAACTTCCAAGGGGTGCAATGGAAATCAAAATAGAGGCCGGTATTAGTGTGAGCAAAGAGGCATTGTAGGATGAGAAAAAAGCGCGAGAATAGTGTGACTTACTATAACTCGCCCAGGCACACATAGCACACATTAAATGTATAAAAAAGGTGAAAAATTCAAAATCTCGCGGCCCCCGTGTTGGGTGAACTTGCACCCGGTACAAAGGGTCAGAAATCGTATTGCCATTGCCTTGTATGGGACCCACCAAGCTTTATGACAGCATGAAACTGAAAATGAGCGCACATGGACCGAGCGTTCCCGAAGTTAATTTCAGTAAGTATCACCATGAGTGCGGTCAATTTGTATGGCATTAGTGGTGTGTCATTAGCGCTAATTAATTAGCATTTTTGTCCTCTGTACATGTTTATTGAATGTACACAACACCTTGAGTTGGAACAGGCGAACTTTTCTTAAGCTACACTAGCATTTTTGCAATTTCATTTAAAGGCCGAGCAGAGATTTGCGAAAATATGTGTAGTACATTGAAGCTGGTTAATCAGGATCCTGATAAAGGGGATGTTGTCTGATAATTTGACATGCTGATCAGGAAACCTTGCTGTGAACTATGTGTTAAAATTCACACTTTAATGATGGGACAACTCCATCTGATAATCGGGATATTTTTTGATCAGGAATTATTACATTGATTTCATCAAAGAACCACTGAAAGGGGGGCCGTTTTGACTGACTATGTAAGATTTCAGAACTTGTGTCCATGTTCTAAATGTGCAAGTACATTTACCCTTTCTCATTGGCATACACCTTATAAAACTATAATATTTTTGTTGGTAGTTAACATTTAATATTATGCCCATATCCTCGGCTCTTATAGTTTGTTGTCATTCTTAATTTGAAGGTGAAGTCACTGCGACTTTATGTTGCACACCCATGAATCGCGCGCGCTATGCTTAGAATCATAGCATGATACTCACCGCGAATAAAGGCGGCAAGATCGAGACGCTAGTGGAATGCAAAGAGCATAATGACGTCACCTTCAACTTTAGATGGGACAAAGTATAGTTTCCTGTTTGTACTTCTCGTATCGGGAATTTCTGGTTATCGTGATAATTTTCTCTACCCCCGATGTCCCAATTAAGTCGGAGTCAACTGTATTTAAAATAGACATCTAGAACTAAGATAGTTACCTATATGTGTAATTCCAAAGTTTTGAGACATTGAATCAGATTTGACGTTTTCATGCATGCAGTAAAAATTAATTCTATGGATATGCACACTATAACAGCGCCATACCTATTTGACTAGAATACCGGTGTATATCAAATTTCCGTATCCGAATTTTATACAAAGTCGTGATTTCTAATGAAGGAGTTGATTTAGTTTAGTTATTTCAACACCAGATTGTATATGGACAAGTATTATTGTAACTGCAAAAACCGTTATTTTTTTGAAAATTGAGTATGCCCTCATGCCACATCGAGAATCCTCTGAGTCCGATTAATAACTCACTTGAGTCCCTCAAGTAACTACTAAAATTAAAGCCGGTGTCCTGATGCTCAGCATCATTATGCTAACATGGTTGGTTATGGCCTTCGCCGTCAAGCATGCAATGTCAAGAACACCTCAGCTGATCCTCTGTAACTTGGGTTGAAGCCTGAGTCACAAGGCGTAAGGCAGCACACGTCTCACTTGTTTGCCAGAGAGATTTCTCTCGATCAAATGCAGTCCCTCAATCGCTCGTGACAGCATTTATTACTGTTGATTGCTGTCATGTGTTTGGCGACTTCCCGTGAGCTTGTGCTATGAATTGTGCTATGTTATTATTTTTGGTTGCTAAAGTAAAAACTTTGAGAGGTAACAACTCTAAATATGAACATAAAAGTTTTAAGTAAACAAATGTAGGAGAAAAGTTAGAAAAAGACAATGTTCACTAAAAGATAAAGCTATACTAAGATAAGACAATATAGCAGTTTTTAGAATGAATTGTCACAAACAGTCTCGGCCTGGTTGTACCATAGAGTTTATTAGGCCTATATTGACCCTATGTTTTAACACTGCGTGAAATACTATTGGGGATATGGGAAAAGCTCATCAGTGACAGATCATATTTTTGGTTGTTAAAACGAACTGTTCCAAAACAGTTTTCCTGTTTAGCTAATAGTTTAGTACCGGTAATATAGCCTATTACTGGTATTTGTTCTCGTTTTTGTTTGTTTTGTTGCGTGCGTTTGTTTTATGTGTTGTTTTGTTCTTCGTCTATTGACTGTTTTGAAGGCTGGCTCAGAGATTTCAAAATACATTTCCATGTGTGTGTATGGTGAAGGGATTAAATACTCCAAATACATCCCAGTACCAAAACACAAGTCACCGGGGGTAAAATGCTCAAGGTTCTTAGATGAAGAAGTTTATTTTGTGGTGTGTTGGATGGCAGTAAACACGTACGCTATTACCATAGATACTGTAACTGGGCAGAACAAAAAAAATATGTGGAGCATTTTGACAAACATAAATAAATAGTAAAAAAAGGGAGGATTTGTTAGAAATAGGACACCATCGTCAGGATTCGAAGCCATGTTATCATCAAGTAAAAAAAGGCACATAAGTAGTTGCTAGTTATCAGAGGAAGTGCTGACACTGCGTTTGGCGTCTTTTCGGCGGACGTTCATTGCAATTCATACAAAATACCAAATTTTGTGAAGAACACAAATTTGGGACCGTAGTAAAATAAATACGAAGAAATCTTAGTCCAGTGGCCTCCAAGTGGCAATGTAAAGAATGTTTTTGTACTACACGCGACCCAGCCTAGTTCCATACTGAAAACAGAGGGTCGCCATTATCTTAATCCCTGTACATAATCATTGAAACGTCCTCTGGTTTCAGAACGGAGCCATTGCAGGCGAATGAAACGATACTAAACCCATTATTCCTCTCAATTGGAGACAACACAAACGACAACATATTACCAAGAAAAATTTCTAATGATAAACGCACAATCTCACATAAACCTTCAATATCATTCGCATATGCTGCATTAAACAACATGCTTGAAAAAAAGCAACACATAACGGATTTTGTGGCCAATTTTTGGAGACAAGGCAGAATCACTTTTTTCGTCTAAGGTCCCCCCCGGGCTGAGCAATAGTGCAGTTAAAGGTCACGCCCTGGTCATACCAGGGTCATACCCGTGACAAACTTACGAGTATGTTCAGGGTATTGTTTGTGAGGGTTGTGTAAAACGCGACTTCAATCGCTTTTCGGTGCGTGGGTGTCGGGCCAGCACATAATAAAAAAGCCACGAACACGCCAGGGGGGGCGTAAACACGAAAAAAACAATATGGAATAAAAATACGAGGCGGGCCAGTACGTTTTATATGAAGATAAATCAGATTTTTTGTGCTATTTTGGAGGCAGAGAAGTAGTAACGTGAAATCTTTTCTGAATGGACGAAAGGAGGTAGATTTTTTTTAAACTAAGAAACTATTTGGGGTTGGGCGACACACAATTTAAATAAACAGTTGTATTTGCATCATGTCATAATATCCATGCCAGGTAGAAAACTATAATCTAAAAAAATCCCACGTGCGTATTGATTTTGAAAAGGACCAATCTAAAGTCCCTGGAGAGTGAGATGAAATGAAACTGATCAAAAGCAATTTGTAACAGGTTCGAATAGTTTACTGTAATATTTGAAGGGTTGTCCAAACACACAAAAAAAAATAAATTCAACACAAATTCGAGTCCGATCAAATGTTCCAGCTACTTTTTGCTTGTTTAAAAAAAAAAACTGGTAGAATATCATACCAATTAAAAAACTGGACAAATAAAAAAGTTAAGGCTCTCTGGAACTGGAATGGTCCTAAAATGAGGCCCTTACCAGGGGCGGCACATACCCCTACTGGGCTGTCATCCGAGGTGAGAAACCAAAACGCGCCCCCCCCCCCGATAATACCTAGTGCTTACGGAGAAAGACCCAAATTTCCCCTCAGAAATTCTTTCTGTTCCTTACCCCCCCCATTTGTAAAGGTCTGGTTTAATGGTTTGCGCCACTTTTGTTTAATATTTCAGATCAGTCACTGCAATTTTGAAGTTATTTTATTAGTAAAAAATGTGCGAAAATCACAAAACCTTGTGCGCGATATGACGCTGCCCATTTATTTTCGTAACGGCTGGTAAAAGATCACCACGTCAAGTAATAATACGAACGCCATACACGTTCAATGCACTCCAAAACAAGACCAATGAGCTGCGTTCCTTTTGTTGATTTGTCAATAACGCCCGTGTGGGATAGCTCTATCTACCTGACAAGTCAAAGTCAAATTGGATGTCAACATCTGAGTGAAAACGTCTCTCGAGTAATTCGGAAGGCCCTTATTTTTTTATACATAAATTTTATATCGGCCCTGGAAGTACCATATCAAAAAATGAATGGTAGAGGTTTGATTGACGAGTCTCTAGAGCACACAATTGGAATTGTTATTTGGACAATATAGTTTTTTAGTAAGTGTACAGTCAGTATGAAAAAAAAAAGGCGTGCACTTCGCAAAATTTCGACGTTCTGGTTATATGTACATGTCCCGTTTACCAGCGTAACCAGAACCATAGGTCAGTAGATGATAACTAGTAGTGTTAAAAGATATGTTGACCTCTGGTTTTGGTTACCAGAACTAGCGACCAGCCAGGCCTTTCCCCTTGTAACGATACATAACGGTACGTGATCATTAACGGCCTGCACATCAGGGAACCACTTAATCGTTAATCTTCTATAGCTCTCTGGCGAACAAGGGAGAGTGTGTGCATGCCTTGGTCACTACCTCCTGTCCCTGCAGCCTGAAGCTGAGGCTGTACTGAAGAAACGGTGAAAAGCGTCTGAATTCCACATGCCTTACATGGCACAGTGACAACCTCCCTAGTTCGCAATGCAAACCTAAATATACGAGCAAATCAGACGCATTCTTTAATTTAATCGGAATGACGTTTTTCGTTATGGAACCGCTCTATTTTAGGTTTTGCAGAAGAGTGTACTTAAAAACGTGTAGGCAAAGCAAATTTACTGAATTCACAATCAACTAAGATAAAATTACTGAACCCAAGTTGTTGCTAAGCGTCCTTATAATACAAATCATCAACATGAATTTTCAAAAGGCTTAGAAATAAACAACATTCCCATCTACAATTGGCTTTCACATGTTGAGTAATGGCGCTAGTATTGCCGCTGTCGTCACTGTTGTGGAACTATACATTTATTGGGAAGGATTTCCCCCTGAATTTTGTATCCTCAAATTAATCATTATGACTTTTATGCATCTATTCTGATAAAAGACCTTCTAGGGTGTGTGCTTGTGTTTACGAGCGAATATATTAAACAATTTTGTATTAGCGTCCGAAAACGCGATATTGCAAGAACCCTTTTTGCTTTCGGAGCCTATTCTTTTTACACTCATTGCACTGCTCAGGTTATTCATACGGAGTGCTTCTACGTGATCCGAGTACGCCCAATTAAAACGGTTCATCCGGTATAAGTTCCTTTTGTAGAGGATCTAACTAAGATATGTATGCACTTATTTTAGGAGAGGATAGCTCAACTGTTTAGACTAACTATGAACCCAAGGAACAACTTGTGATATGGTGCCAAATTGAGTTATCCCCTGGTCGAACAAGCCTGATTTTTTCGCCAAATGCCAAATGGCCCGCCAAAATCAATTAAACAAGCCTATTCGGATTCTTCAAGGTCGCTTAGAACAAACAAATCAACGCGTTTTGGATAATAAAATGGCATGTTCAGATAAAAAGCACAACACCAGACATAAAATGGATTTTACTATTTTAACATGTTTCAAATCCAAGCTTGGCGGGCCAAAATGGCCGCCAAAACA